>SJYA01002208.1:0-49223 GCA_006410615.1 Neotragus moschatus | reverse complement strand
GGTTACGGTCCATGGGGTCGCAGAGTTGGACACGACTGGGTGACTTCGCTTTCTTCCTTTCACCCCTTCTCTTAAAGGGAGTGAAATGTGATTACGGGAAGAAAATGCTCCCCAGGGCAGGGCACGGTCCTGTCTATGACACATGGAGGGGGCTGCGGTCTGGAGGACCTGGTGAGCTGGCCACTGTGCCCATTCGGCTTCTGCCCCTCTCTCCTGGCGCCCTCTTCCCTTAGTCCCTGCCCACAGAAGAGGGTCTGATGGTCCTCCATTCCTCCAGGAGCCCGCACAGAGGTAAGGAAAGCAGGTCAGCGCCCCTCCCGCCCCTCTTTAATCTCAGCTCCTTGGCACAGCCACCCTCACACCACCTCCCGCCGAGCTCCGCCATCTGGAGGCTCCCAGACCTCAGGTTGTCGCCCCTCCCGGCACACTGATACTTTTCTCTCTGTCTTCCTAAAGCCAGAGCATCATGTTGGATCTGAGAGCCCTGCGCAGACTGCTCACTCCTGCTGGGAGTAAGCCCCAGGTCTGAATCTGCAGCCGCACACATCTGCGTGATGACCTGGAAGGCCTGGGGGCTTCCGGCTTTCTGTGCGTCGCTTCTGTTCGCTTCTGTTCCCGGTGGCGGTTAGGTGCAGTGCTGGACCCGGCGCCCGCCCATGGTATGGGTCTGCTCTGACTGTGTGTCCTTGAGCACAGATCCTCATCTATTGGCGTTTTTTTTTTTTTTTTAATTTATTTACTTGGCTCCACTGGGTCTTCGTTGCGGTATGTGAACTCTTAGTCGAGGCATGTAGGGTCTAGTTCCCTGACCAGGGATCAAACTGGGGCCCCCTTTACTGGGAGCTCGGAGTCCCTTAGTCCCTGAAGCACCAGGGAAGTCTCTCCTCACCTGTTTTGTCGTTGTTATTTTAATTGTAGTAAAATACAGATAACTTAAAATCGACCATTTTCACGTGGCATTAAGTACATTTGCATTGTTGTACAAATCACCACCACGCATCTCTAGAATGCTTTTCATCTTGCAAAACTGACCCTCTGTGAAATTCTGTCACAGGCTACAAAATGGATGGGCCTTGAGGACATTATGCTAGGTGACGTAAGCCAGTCCCCAAAAGACACATATTGTATGATTCCATTCTTATGGAGGCGCCTTAGAGACAGAAAGCGGAATGGTGGGCGCCAGGGGCTGGGTTGGGGTGGAGCTGGTGTTTGATGGGTACAGAGCTTCAGTTTTGCAAAAGGCAAAGAGTTTTGCAGATGAATGAACAGCAATGTGAGTATATTTAACACTACTGAACTGTACTTTTTTTTAATGGCTAAGATGATAAATTTTATGTTGTGTGTAATTTACTACAAAGAAAAAATTTTAAACTAAAACAACAACAACAAAAACTCCCAAACCAAAGCTGGAAACTCTGTACCCTCCTCTCACCTCTTTTTGGCTCGACTTCCTCATTTGTAAGCTAGGAATAATCATGCTACCCCTCTGATAGCACTGTCATGAGGATTTGCTGGGTAATATATATAACGGGTTCAGGGGCTTCCCGGGTTGCTCAGTGGTAAATCCACCTGCCAGCGCAGGAGATGAGGTTTTGGCTCCTGGGTTGGGAGGATCCCCTGGAGAAGGAACTGACAACCCACTCCAGCATTCTTGCCTGGAGAATCCTGTAGACAGAGGAGCCCGGCAGGCCACTGTGGGGTCGCAAAGACATGACTGAGAGACTGAGCAAGCCAGCATATATAAAGGGTTCACACTGTGCCTGGCCATCTGAATGCTCTTGTGTCAGTTATTATCATGATTAGTGTTTCCAGTTGAGAAGGGCAGGAAGGGGGCAGATGAGATCTACTTTTCAGACAAAGGGGACAGGGATGACAGGATGCCACAGTGGAGGTGTGGGGGTCGGGAAGACGAGTCTTTCCTGGGACTTTGGGAGTCTACCCCACAAGACGGACCAATTCCTCAAGTCTTGTTGTCCTGAACATCTGGGTCCCAGCAGAACTACTGAGGCCTCCTGCTTATGTAGACTCTAAACATGGGCTCCAAGAGTTGGTGATGGACAGGGAGGCCTGGGGTGCTGCAGTCCATGGCGTTGAAAACGGTCAGACAAGACTGAGCGACTGAACTGACCTGAATCATTTTAAATTTAAGTACAGCAGGCTGAAATTTCTGAGTCTTCTTCTACCTAGCAAAAGGGTGAGCTGAATCTGCTTTGGCACAAACTAGATGGATTGCGTGCAAGAGAATTTCTGAATTGAGGAACAGAATAAACGACCCCCAAGTCCTTCCACAGGGCTTTCTGGGAATAGGGTGGCAAATTGTCTCAACTTCTAGTGGAGTAGATAGATCCTCATAGCAATTTTTAAAAATGTATTCACTTTAAAAGCCTTATGAAAACATAAAATGTAATTACATTTAATAAACAAGTGTATTAACAGGAAAAAAAAATCAAATCCTTGGGGACTTGGTCCAGTGGTTCAGAATCTGCCTTGTGATGCAGGAGACACCAGTTTGATCCCTGGTTGGAGAACTAAGATCCCGCATACCTCAGGACAATTAAGCCTTCAAACCACAACTAGAGAGCCTGTAGCCGCAACAAAGGATACAGCATTATGCAACAAAGATCTGATGCAGCCAACTAAATAAATAAATATTTTTTAAAAAATTTTTAAGAGAAAAAGCTTTAAAAAATAATTAAAAAAAAATCATACCCTTGTGAATCCGGGAAGTAGAGACCCCAATTATGTTGAGATCCTATCACAGTGAATCCTCAGCCCTGAGCTCCTGCACGGTCTCCCTCACTGTCCCTGCTCCATGACCCTGACTGCAGGACAGCAACTGAGCAGAGCCCCCCCACTACCCAAAAGATGCAGTTGCAGACAGGCGGCAAAGACTAATGAAGCAAAGAAAGGAGATTACTCCAAGGGGTTTTCCAACATCTGTTGGACCAAATGTTTTCTGACATTTGTATCAACTCACAGGGGCTCTAGCTCCAAGGCCTGTAATGACCTTATTTCCCCTAACATCCCCCCCCACCGTGGCCAGCCCCAGCCCACAGGCAAGCACGGGGGTCTCCTAGGGAGGAGCTAGCAGTGGGGACCTCGGCCTGCTGCCTTTGCATCCAGTGTCCAGGATGTGAGTGTGGATTGGGTGGGTTTCATGGCTGCCTAGGAGTGAGGGCCATGGGACCCCTCAGCGCCTCGGCCCTTCCAGCCTGCTGTCCTTAGGCAAGGGACCACAGCAGTGGTGCTGGGAGCACTGGAGACATCGGTTTTTCTTCTTTCTCATTTTATAGCTTTTTGAGGCTTACCTGACACACAATCAGTTCAGTTCAGTTCAGTCACTCAGTCATGTCAGACTCTTTGCAACCCCATGAATCGCAGCACGCCAGGCCTCCCTGTCCATCACCAACNGCACTGGAGACATCGGTTTTTCTTCTTTCTCATTTTATAGCTTTTTGAGGCTTACCTGACACACAATCAGTTCAGTTCAGTTCAGTCACTCAGTCATGTCAGACTCTTTGCAACCCCATGAATCGCAGCACGCCAGGCCTCCCTGTCCATCACCAACTCCCAGAGTTCACTCAGATTCATATCCATCGAGTCAGTGATGCCATCCAGCCATCTCATCCTCTGTCGTCCCCTTCTCCTCCTGCCCCCAATCCCTCCCAGCATCAGAGTCTTTTCCAATGAGTCAACTCTTCACATGAGGTGGCCAAAGTACTGGAGCTTCAGCTTCAGCATCAGTCCTCACAATAGTGAAGTGAGAAAATGAAGTTGCTCAGTCGTGTCCAGCTCTCTGCGACCCCATGGACAGTAGCCTGCACCAGGCTTCTCCGTCCACGGGATTTTCTAGGGAAGACGCGCAATGAAGTGCGCCTCTTTCAAGTGTGCGTTTTGGTAAGTGAGACACATGTTCGCCATGAAACCCTCACCATGAGCTAATGAACATAGCCACCTTCCCCTCCAGTTTCTCCCCTCTCCTCCACACCTCCCTAAGCCCCTACTTTAGGCAGCCACTGATCTGCTTTTCTCACTATAGATTCGGTTCATTTTATAAAATTTCACATGAATGGGATGGTGCATTATGTATTTTTTTGGTCCAGATTCTTTTCACTCGGCTTAACTATTTTGTGATTGATTCACTGTTGCGTGCATCACTGGTCCGTTCCTTTCTATAGCTGTGTAGAAGTCCATTGTATAAATACCACAGTTTATCTGTCCACCTAACTGCTGATGGGTATTTGTGTACAGGTCTTTGTGTGAACGTGTGCGTTCATTACTTTTGGGTAAATACCTGGGAGTGGAATAGCTGGATCACTTCTAGGTACATGTTTACTAAAGAACCACCTCACTGTCTTCTGAAGTGGTTGTACCATTTTTACATTCCTGCTGGCAGTAGATGAGAATTCCAGTTGCTCTGCATTCTTGCCAGCTATTGGAACTGAAAGTCTTTAATCATAGACATTCTAATAGGTGTGCAGTAGTAGCGCTGGAGAAGGAAATGGCAGCCCACTCCAGTGTTCTTGCCTGGAGAATCCCAGGGACGGGGGAGCCTGGTGGGCTGCCGTCTATGGGGTCGCACAGAGTCGGAGACGACTGAAGCGACTTAGCAGCAGCAGCAGCAGCAGCAGCAGCAGTACCTTGCGGTTTTGATTTCCATTTCCCTAACTAATGATCTTGAGCATCTTTTCTGTATGCTTATCTGCCATCTGTGCATTTTCTATGGTGAAGCATCTATTGGAATTTTTGTCTACTTTTAACACTGGGTTGTTTGTGTTTTTATTACTGAGTTCTGAGAGTTTAAAAAAATCTATAATTTAAACCTGAGTCTCTCATCCAATATACGCACGGCCATCTGTGACTCATCTTTTCATTCTTGTGATGGGATCATATGACAAGACTTTGCTTTTAAGAAGTCCAGTTTATCAGTTTTTAATGGATCATGCTTTGGTGTCATGTCTAAAAATAATCTCGCTTAACAGAAGGTCACAAAGGCTTTTTCTTAAGAGTTTTTCCAGATATTTCATAGACTGGGTTTTCCATGTATGTACCATTTTGAGTTAATTTTTATATATGCTGAAAGGTATCAATCCAAGTTTACATATTTGCATATTCATATCCAATGGTCTCAGCACTGTTTGTGGAAAAGACTGTTTTTGCTCCGCTGACTTGCCTTTGCACTTTTGCAGAATATCAGTTATATATTGTATTCTTTGGAATCTAGGATTGCCTAACAAAATACCGCAAGCTTGATGGCTGAAAACAACAGAAATGGACTCTCCCAATTCTAGAAAAGTCACAAGTCTGAGATCAAGGTGTTGGCAGGCAATACGGTCTCTGGAGGCTCTCAGCCTCTTCCAGCTCCTGACCGTTCAGACATTCCTTGGTTTGTGGCAACATAACTCCAACCTGTCTTTACCTGGCCCTCTTCCCAGGTATCTCTGTCTTCCCCTCTTCTTATAAGGATGCCTGTCATTGGATTTAGGGCCTCTCCTTAATCTGGGATGATCTCATTTTAAGATCCTTAACTTAATTACATCTGCACAGACCCTTTTTCCCAATGAGGTCACAATCACAAGTCCCAGGTGGACATGGGTCTATCTGGCTACTCTAGCTTTATGATACGTTTTGAAATCAAGTAGTTTTGGCCTCCAACTTTGTTCTTCTTCAAAGTTATTTTGGCTATTCTAGGTTCTTTGCATTTTTCACGTGAATTTTAGAGTCAGCCTGTCAATTTCTATTAAAAAAAAAAAAGACTAGTGGGATTTGGGGGAGATTGTGTTGAATCCATTTGGGGAGACTTGACAGCTTAACAACCTTGAGTCTTCCAAACTATAACCAAAGTATATACACTCCTTCTTTAATTTCTCTAAGCAGTGTTTTGTAGTTTTCACCTTACAGGTCTTTCTCATCTATTGTCATCCCTATTTCATATTTTTTGATGCTATTGAAAAGGGTATTGCTATTTTATTTCAATTCTAGCTGTTCATTGCCAGAGTGCAGAAATCCAGTTTGTGAATATTCGCTTGGATCTAACAGTCTTACTAGACTCACTTACTAGTTCGAGTCGCTCTTTCATAGAGTCAGTCGTAGATGATATCATCTGAGCATGAGAACAGTTTTATTTCTTCCTTTCCAATATGGATTTCTTTTCCTTGCCTTATTAATTGGCTGGAATCTCAAATGCATTGTTGGTAAAAGTAGTGAGTGAGTGTGGACATTGTGCTGTGCACCTGATCTTAGAGAGAAGGTATTCAGTCTTTCACTAAGTACTGATGTTAATTGTAGTAAGAGTGACCAATTGTCCCAGATTTCGCTGAACTGAGGGATTTGCTGGGTTGTACCACTTTTAGTGCTAAAACTGGTATGTGCGTGTGTGTGAATGCTAAGTCGCTTCAGTCGTGTCTGACTCTGCAACTCTATGGACTGTAGCCCTCTAGGCTTCTCTGTCCATGGGATTCTTAAGGCAAGAACATGGGAGTGGGTTGCCACATCCTCCTTCAGGGGATCTTCCTAACCTGGGGAGCAAATCTACATCTCTTGCCTTGCAGGCAGATTCTTTATCACTGAGCCACCAGGGAAGCCCCACACTGGGATATCCCCAGATAAACTGGGACAGTTGTTCACCTAGTTGTAGGGCCAGTTTCAACGATTTTTTTTCTCCTCATCATGGGTTGTATTTTCCTGTTTTCTTTGCATGCCTGGTAATTTTTTTGTTGGATGCCAGATAGAGGGAATTTTACTTTATTGGGTGCTAGATATTTTTGTATCCCTATAAATGTCCTTGAACTTCTTCCAGGTTGTGGCAGCTTTATCCTTTCAGATCTTTTAAGATTTATTAGGTGAGATGAAAGCAGTATTTAGACCAGGGCTACTTTCCACTACTGAAGCAAGATCCTTCTGAGTAATCTCCCTATAAATTATGTATTTTTTCCAACCTGACTGGTGGGAGTAGGAAGTATTCTCAGCCCTGTGTGAGCTCTGGGCACTCTTCCTCTTTTGGGGTGGTTCTTTCCCCAGCTGTGGGTAGTTGCCATACATATATGCTAATCAGTGCTTTGCTGAAAACTTGGAGTTTTCCAGGGTTCTCTCTGGGCAGCTCTCTCCTCTTGGGTACTCTTTTGTATGTACTATGGAGAAACTGAGGGCTTGAGTCTGCCCAGACTACCAGCTCCTTCGGCTTAGACATTCTCTCAAGGCTGTACCTTGGGGCATCTCTTGGGCATTGCTGACCTTTGTTGCCTGATGTCCAGTGTCTTGGAAGCCATCATTTCCTATGTCCCGCCATCAAGCTAGGAGCTCCCAGTAGGTTCTGTGCTTGCTCTTATCAGGTTGGGGCTGCTTGAGCACAGAGATCTGGGCCCCCTCCTTCCTGTCTACCCTTTCTTCAAAGCATGTTCCAACAGATATTAAGTCCATCCTGTTAACTGCATGGTTATTCTCCCCCAAGTACACAGCTGCTTTCATGTGACACAGATTAGCTTCCGTCCCTTCAGATTGCCCTTTCTTCCCTCAATTGTTCCCAAGGCCACACCTCCTCCAGGAAGCCTTCCTGGGTGGAGTAAGATAGACGATGCAGCCCCTTGCCATACCATCTGCCCGTGACTTAACGAATTCTTTTTCCCTTGTTTACTCATGTCACAGTGACTTCTCGGAACTTCCGCCCCCAATCTTGCAAGACTTCAGAGGGTGCCCTACACTTGCATTCTCCTGGAGTCATGCAACACCCAGTAGTTGCGTGGGTATTGCAAACTGAGGGTGGGTTTGCAAGTAAACACTCTATGGGCTTCCTCATTTCTCATCTCCAATCACCATTGGTCTGCTTGGAATGCTCTTGGAATGTACATTGTCTTATTGAAATTCTACTTAAGTCATAACTAAATGCAGCCTCAATGAAACTATGCTGGTTTCCTCAAAGGGTGGTGGTGACTTCCTTTTTTTGTAGAGCTTAATTTTATTTTTTTTAATTGGAGTATAATTGCTTTACAATATTGTGTTAGTTTCTGTTGCACGCGACATGAATCAGCTCTGTGTGAACATACATCCCCTCCCTCCATTTTTCATTTTGTTGGTCTATTTTTAATTGAAGAATAATTGCTTTACATTGTTTTCTTAGTTTCTGCTGTACAATGATGTGAATCAGCCGTAAGTATACATATATCCCCTCGCCTTTGAGCCTCCCTCCCTCCCCTATCCCAGCCCTCTGGGTCATTGTGGAGCACTGGGCTGGGCTCCCGGTGCTGCTCGGCAGCTCCCCACTGGCAGGCTATTTCACACATGGCAGCGTATATACATCAGTGCTACTCTCAGTTCAGGCCCCACTCTCGTGCCCTCTGTGTCCACAGGTCCTTTCTCTACGTCTGCATCTCTAGTCCTACCCTGCAAATATGTCCACCAGTAGCATTTTTCTAGATTCCACATATATGAGTGGCAGTGACTTCTTGGCCATGTCTCCCCAGAGCCTGCCCTTGAACATGGCTGGTTGTGTCCAGGGCTTTCTCCCTGACTGGAGTGTGCCTTTCATGATGACAGAGACCATGAAATACTCATTTCAATATTTCTGGCTTTCAACACAGGGCCTGGCCCGGCAGAAGCTCAGTGATTGTTTGAGGAGTAAATGACCAGATGAACTGACGTCCAGTGGAAGCTGCAAAGAGCAGACATCCTCAGCTCTTCTGGGGAAGCCTCGGGTGTAGCAAACCAAAGTCCTTCAGGGACTCAAGGCAGACTGAGCAGAGGGGTGGCTGTGGATATTAGGACATGTGTCAGCTCTGGGCAAAGCCAGGGGAGTGACAAGACTCAGTTCAACGTACAACCCACTGTGTTAATGTCGTCACATTGCTGGACACTAAAACCTGGAAGAGGAACACTCAGTGTGTTTGAGAAAGAGGATGCCCACCAAGCACACCTGTAGACACTGGGGTGTGCACAGGGACCACTTAGGCAAGCAGGAGTTACCACGTGTGGTCACACCCACGTGGAGATGTGTGGATGTGCACTCGGATGGCCAGGCGTGTAGAGATGCACACTAGACTTCCATGAAGATGCCCCCACACACGAGCTTGGCAGCTTTTGAGAGCCCACAAAACACAGCGAGTGCGATCACAGTTGTTAAACAGCAGAGAAGTGAGAGTCTGGGGCAGACGCTTGGGCTATCTCCTGATAACCAAAGCCGAAGGATGCTCAGAGGGGTTGAACTCCTCCCCCCTTTCCTGTCCTCTTTTCCAGAAAGGAGGCTGGGACTTTAGCAAGACCTTTTCAGCTTTGCCCTGGGAACCACAGGGTCTGATGCTCAACAGCAAGTGCTAGAAACAGCAAGTGTGTGTGTGTGTGTGTGTGTGTGTGTGTGTGTGTGTGTGTTCTCCATCTGTCCAGGAGCTCCCCAAAGGCAGGCATCATGCCTTCTATGGTGACACTGAGCCTTTCTTGAGGGAAGACTCCCTCACCTGGCCCCCTCTTGAGGGAGCAGACATTGCCTCCTCCTCCTCACCTTCCCACGTGCCCAGGGCCCTGGGGGAGTGCTTCTAAGCTGGGCTTTTCAGTGACCTGCTGTGCGCTCTCCCCTACAGATCTTGGGAAATCCTGGCTGCCGAGGCCTCGGGGAGCCACCAGACTTCGGGGTTCAATCACTGCAGGTTCAGAGCTCAGTGGCCTGGGCAGTTGTCCAATCCCTGCTGCTGGGTGCCCAGGGCCAGTCCACTCAGGTTTCCAGGCAGTTCGGGATGGCTAGGGAGTTGTTGAGAACCTGAGGTTTCCTCAATAATTTACATCTTTACTTCTCCCTGGATGGGATCGCATGGCCCCGGACAAAATCGGTGAACACTTAGCCGGGGGAATCTGATCTCCTAGGTCAGGTGACAACAAGGGGAACAATGTGAGGATTGCCTTGAATGCTGGCCAGCGCTCCGGGAGATCTGGACTTGGTGGGAAGTGGGTGACCTGATAGGGCTGCTTCAGCTCAGCGGTGGCCCATCTCTGGCGGGGGGTGGAGGGTGACTGGGGAAGAGAAAGCTGAATGCTCTGGGAGCCTTAGGAACAAGATGGAGGCTCTATTTTGCCCAACCTCACTGGCCTGTGGGCTGCTGAATGAGGTCACTCTGGCATGGATCCCCCATTTCCACTGCCTCTGCTGCTGAGTTGACTAAACTGGAGTGATCACACCGGTTCTCTGTTCTCCAGCTGGGTTCGAGGCTCATGCCCTCTCCATGTGGCACGTCTTGGTTGTTCTGAATCTTCACTGCTCTCTTTCCACTGGCTCCTTTCCCTCAATATATAAACACATTTGGGACCTTGGAATTTTTTTTTTAATGTTTATTTTTTTTTTTGGCTGCATCAGGTATTAGTTGCCACACATGGGATCTTCGATTTTCACTGTGGCACATGGGTCCTAGTTCCCTGACCAGGGATCAAACCCGGCCCCCTGCCTTGGGAGTGCAGAGTCCCAGCTACAGGACCACCAGGGAAGGGCTCTGGAATCTTAAAATAAATCCTCCTTCATCCCTCCAGTCACCAGCCCACTTCTCTTCTTCCCTTCTTGGAGAGACTGAGGGCACTCCACCCTCTTCACTGCCCACTGCCTGCAGTCCACCGGTCTCCACCTGCTGCACTGACACAGAGACTCCCTTCTATGATTTGTAGACCCACAACTCTCCTGGGCACCTGAATGCTCCACAGATGGACTTTGAACTTGTTACTCATTCATCAGAGGTTTATAAAACACTTTCTTTTTGCCAGACATTGAGCTGTAAGGTGAGTACAATGAGGATCAAGGAGCTTATGATTTGATGGTAAACAGAGATGTAAGCCAACTCATGGATTTGATTAGGAAGGGATGCAGTTGAAATCTGCCCAGAATGGTATTCACAAGAACCCGGGGAAGTACACCAAACAGGGAAGGAAGGAGCAACTGATAACAGCAGGCTTTCTGGAAGAATTGGGTTGGAACCGAGTTTTAAAGGATGTGTAGGAAGCGGGTAGAAGAAACTGAAATTTTGGTTGCAGGAATCTTTCAATTTTAAGTCACAGGATTAACTTAAGCACACCAGAACTTAAGTTATATAACTGGGAAGACTGCGTGGGGGGAAAAGCCGTCATATCTGCAGCTCTCACACTCACTTCTGTTGTCTCTCCCTCTGTGTTAGACCCATTCTCTCCTAACCAGTGAGCTTCCTCTGTGTTTCAGTGGGCAAAAGGAGCATGGCCACATGACGTTCCAGGCTTACGTCACTTCAGTGTGTTGGCTCTTTAAGAAAGAGAAAACTATCCCAGCACGATATAGAAAATCCCAGAGAAGGGCTCTGATTGGTCCAGATTGGGTCATGTGCCAATCCTGGACCAATCACTGAGGGTTGGTTGCTTAAAGAGGCTTGGATCTCCTGCCCATCCCTGGGGTTGAAGAGTGCAGGATACTGTGATATTCCATCAGGATCACATGGAATGAAACAGAGAAAAGCCAAAGGAGAGGATACTGAAAACACAGAACAACAGATAGCCCAATAGAGAACTTTCTAAACAGAGAGAATCACATGTTCAAAATTATACAACAGCCATGGACTAGGTCTGGGGAATTACTAGTAGTTTCAAATAGCTGGATCTGTGGATGAACTTGGTTGAGTGGCAAGAAATAAACCTGGAGAAGAAGGAAAAAAAAATGGAGAGCCATACGTGCTGAACAAGAGTTTAAATATTTTCTTAAAAGCTATGGCAAATTTTTGGAAAATATTCTATCAGATATTTATATGGTCAAATTCTTATATTTGGGGGAAAAAAATCCTTTTGACCATAAACCTGCTCTTTTCTTCCCTGTTTCAGTTAGTAGCATTCTTATCTTGCCAGTTCCATGAGCTGAAATCAGTGGCAGGGGCGAGGGGGACAGGGTTACCACCCTCAGCCAAGTCCTCCTTGGACCCCCTCCCCACTGGCCATTCCCTTCCATTCTATGGCACTGTCTTAGTTCAGGCTTCAGGCCCAGGTCTGCTCTTGCAAGGACACCTATGGTGGACCTTGCTAACTTAGACTGAAGCATCCATGCTTCCTGGGAGGTTTCTGTGCTGCAGCCCAGGCTAGGTTAGACCGGGTTCTCCCCGCTTCCACCCAGAGCACACACTCTCCTCCCAGCAGCCATCTCTGCACTGTCAACTGTACCATCTGGCTCTAACCATATGCTCTGTGTACACAGGCTCTGTGGATGCCTCGGGAGTATGACCTGGTTTTTCATTTCTCATCTCAGCTGCACTGATGCTGTCCAATGCTCTATAGACACAGGGTAAATAATTGTTGATTAATGAAAAGACAAATGAATAAATGAACCTCACCTCCTGACACTAAGGCAAATCTAAATGCACCCCTAACTGAAAAAAAAAGTTATAAAGCCTTAATGAGGCTTTGAAACAAAGGTGTTTTCCTCATCAACTTCCAAAGCTCATGTTCTTTTTCTCTGTCCTGCCAGGTCCTCGTTTCAATTTCCCTCTGTCTATGGAAGTATGGACAGGGAATGTTACCTGCCATTCCAGTAAACAAAGAATGTTGCCCACCATCTCAATTCTACAAAGATCAAGGCATTAGCCACTCCAGCCATTCACCACGATGCACCCTGAGGAGAATTCAGGATGGAGAGGAATAGGACACGTTCTGTGCTTTGGATGCTGGCCCTGGGTAGTTAAGATACATATCTAAGGAATAATTTCAAGTGATCCCAGTTTCTTGCATCTTCCATACATAGAAAAAGCACTAAGATCACTACCTTGACGTGTCTGTTGTCATTAGCAATAATCTTTAGATCTAAATTTATTCTATTTTGTTCAACTATATGTCCAGCAAAAAACACCTTCAATATATGCTGGTGCCTCCCTTACCGTTTCAGAGAAGTTCCTCAGAGCTATCTGAGAGACTAGTTTTCCAGGCTATAGTCCTTAGTGGGTCCCCAAATAAAACTTAACTCACAACTTGTAGGCTGTGCATTTTTCTTCAACTGACAGAATTTTCTATCTTGTCTAGCCATGCAAACTGAAGTCGGTAATGTGTGAGTGTGTGAGTGTGTGTGTGTGTGTGTGTATGTGTAGAGGAAATGCTTTGTAACAAATTCCCCCAACCGTTGGCTCCAATATTACACATGCCTTATTCTGAGTGTCTGTGTATCAGGAGGCTTGGCTCAGCTGATCTGAGCCCTCTGTTTTGGGAAATCTCACCCAGCTATAACCAGCTTTCAACTGGGGCCTGATCTACTTCCAAGCTCCTTGACGTAGTAGTGGTAGGGTTCAGTCTCTTGCTGGCTGTTGGCTGGAGGCCACCCTGGATTCCTTGACCTGTGGGCTTATCCACAATGCCTGCTTCTTTCATCAAAGTCAGCAAAAGACAGACTCGGCAAGATTATCTTTTGTAACCTAATTGCAGAAGTGGCACTCCACCACTTTTGCCGTGTTCTATTTGAAGCAAGTTACTAGGCTTGTCTCCTAGTCAAGTGACAGTTGTGAGCACCAGGGGATGAAGTCACTGGGGACCATCTTAGAAGTCTGCCTGTCACAGAGTGTAGCCATTAAAATCATGAGGCTATTTGAATATCGCTTTTTGCTCTTTCCTACTGAATTTAAAAAGAGCTCTGTCAACACTTCTGTGCTAACCCATTGATTAAATAAGTTTGTTTATTTAAATATGAAATACTTTGCCATCTAACATTAAATTGAAAACCAAGTATGATTTCTAACTTTGTTTACTGACCTTATTGTCAGCTGAGTTTGTTTACATGTTTACATTGCTATGCAAAGCCCTGAGGTATAAATCCCTAAGAGGCTCTGCTTTCCTTTGAATCACATGACCATCTCTGGACCATCGAGCACAGTCAACAGTGATGCCCTGGCACTCATTTTGGGGCAGGTGCTGGGCCCCAGGTGAACTCATGTGCTGGGCGGGTGGGGAGGTCCTGTCAGAGCGTCGTTGTCTCCACGGCACCACAGGACTGAAAAGGCTGAGCCAACTTGATGGAAGAGGAGAGCTGGACAGTCAAGATGAAGCTCCTTCTTGCCCTCCCTGTCTGTCTCTCTCAGATGCGCACAGCGCTTCTCTAAAGGGAATAACACTTGGGTGTTAGGGCAGGAATTGAAATCTGAGGACCTATGCCCACCTACTACTTATATGACCATGCGGTGGTTCACTTCTCTCTAGACCCTGGCTTCTCAATGCCCAAAAAGGGAATTAGAGTACCTGTAACTAGGGGGAGGCTGTGGAGGAAGGTGCAGAGGATTGAATAGCATTTACCCAAAATTCATGTTTACATAGATCTCAAAATACAACTTTCTTTCAAGAGTATTTGCAGATATAATTAATTAAGTATCCTGAGATGAAATGATACTGGGGTTGGGGACATTGCCTAAATCTAGTGACATGTGTCCCTGTCAGAAGAGAGGAGGACACAAAGAGACACAGAGAAAAAGGTCACGAGAAGAGGGAGGCAGAGACTGGAGAGGCTTATCTATAAACCAAACGGTGCTGAACATCGAGGAAAGCCGCCAGAAGCCAGGAGGGAAGAATGGGGTGGCCTCTCCTTCACAGCCCTCAGAAGGAACCAACCTGGACAGTACCTTGACTTCAGGTTTCTGGACTCCTGAGGTATGAACGAATAAGCACCTGTTGTTTTAAGCCGTTCAGCTGGTGGGTAATTTGTTATGGCAGCTAGAGGAGACAATATTGTTGCTTGGTCGCTAAGTCATATCTGACTCCTTGTGACCCCATGGACTGCAGCATGCCAGGCTTCTCTGTCCTTCCCTGTCTCCCGGAGTTTGCTCAAATTCATGTCCACTGAGTTGGGAACGCTATCTAACATCCCATCTTCACCTCCTTTTCCTTTTGTCTTCAATTTTTCCCAGCATCAAGGTCTGTTCCAGTGAGTTGGCTCTTCAGATCAGGTGGCCAAAGTACTGGAGCTTCCACCTCAGTATCAGTCCTTCCAATGAATATTCAGGGTTGATTTCCTTTAAGATCAACTGGTTTGATCTCCTTCCAGTCCAAGGGACTCTCAAGAGTCTTCCTTAGCACTACAGTTTGAAAGCATAAATTCTTCGGTGCTCAGCCTTCTTTGTGGTTCAGCTCTCGCATTCATACACAACTCCTGGAGAAAACCATAGCTTTGACTACATAGGCTTGGTCAGCAAAGTGATGTTTCTCTGCTTTTTTATACACTGTCTAGGTTTGTCATAGCTTTTCTTCACAGGAGCAAGTGTCTTTTAATTACATGGCTGCAGATTTTGGAACCCAAGAAAATAAAATTTGTTCACTGCTTCCACTTTGTCCCCTTCTATTTGCCATGAAGTGATGGGACTGGATGCCATGATCTTAGTTTTTTAATGCTGAGTTTTGAGCCAGCTTTTTCACTCTCCTCTTTCACCCTCAAGAGGCTCTTTAATTTCTCTTCACTTTCTGCCGTTAAAATAGTATCTGCATATCTGAAGTTGTTGATATTTTTCCTGCCAATCTTGGTTACAGTTTGTGATTCATCCAGTCCAGCATTTCACATGATGTACTCTGTATGCATAAAAGTTAAATAAGCAGGATGACAATATTCAGCCTTGTCATACTCCTCTCCCAATTTTGAACCAGTCAGTTTTTCCATGTCTGGTTCTAACTGTTGCTTCTTGACCCACATACAGGTTTCTTAGGAGACAGTTAAAGTGGTCTGGTACTCCCATCTCTTTGAGAATTTTCCACAGTTTGTTGTGATCCACACAGTCAAAGGCTTTAGTGGGCAATGAAGCAGACATATATATATATATATATATTGGAATTCGCTTGCTTTCTCCATGATCCAGTGGATGTTGGCAATTTGATCTCTGGCTCCTCTTCATGGATCAAAGTCCTGTTGTGGTGAAGGGACTTGTATAACTCAGTGAAGCTATGAACCATGATGTGCAGGGCCACCCAAGACAGATGAGTCATAGTGAAGAGTTCTGACAAAACATGATCCACTGGAGGAAGGAATGAAAATCCCCTCCAGTATTCTTCCTGCAAGAACCCCATAAACAGTATGAAAAGGTAAAAAAAATAACATTGGAAGATGAGCCCCCATGTCAGAAGGTGTCCAATATGCTACTGGAGAATGGCAGAGGGCAATTACTAATAGCTCCAGAAAGAATGAAGTGACTGGGCCAAAGCAGAAATGATGCTCAGTTATGGATGGGTCTGGTGGTGAAAGTAGAGTCCAATGCCGTAAAGAACAATATTGATTAGGTAAATTGGATGTGGTCAAGCAGAAGATGGCAAGAGTGAACACTGACATCTTAGGAATCAGTGAACTAAATTACATGGAAATGGGCAAATTTAATTCAGATGACCATTATATCTACTACTGTGGGCAAGAATCCCTTGGAAGAAATAGAGTAGCCCTCACAGTCAACAAAAGAGTCCAAAATGCAGTATTTGGGTGCAATCTCAAAAAAGACAGAATGATCTTGGTTTGTTTCCAAGGCAAACTGTTCAACATCACAGTAAGACAAGTCTATGCCTGAACCACTGATGCTGAAGAAGCTGAAGTTGACAAGTTCTATGAAGACCTATAAGACCTTCTAGAACTAGCACCAAAAAAGAAAAAAAAGAAGTCAAGAGGTACCCAGAATAGTAGGCAAGTTTGGTCTTAGAGTACAAAATGAAGCAGGGCAAAGGCTAACAGAGTTTTGCCAAGAGATGGTCATAGCAAACACCCTTTTCCAACAACACAAGAGACATCTATACACATGGACATCATCAGATGGTCAATACTGAAATCAGATTGATTATGTTCTTTACAGCCAAAGATGAATAAGCTCTATACAATCAGCGAAAATAAGACCAGGAGCTGACTGTGGCCTAGATCATGAGCTCCTTATTGCAAAATTCAGGCTTAAACTGAAGCAAGTAGAGAAAACCACTAAGCCATTCAGGTATGCCCTAAATCAAATCCCTTATGATTATTCGGTGGAGGTGATGAATAGATTCAAGGGATTAGATCTGATAGTGTGCCTGAAGAACTATGGATGGAGGTTCATAACATCGTATAGGAGACAGTGACCAAAACCATCCCCAAAAAAAGAAATGCAAGAAGACAGAATGGTTGTCTGAGGAGGCTTTACAAATAGCTGAGAAAAGAAGATAAACAAAAGGCAAGGGGAAAAGGAAAGATATACCCATCTGAATGCAGAGTTCCAGAGAAGAGCAAGGAGAGAAGGAGCAAGGAGAAGGCTTCCTTAGAAGCCTTCCTAAATGAACAATGTGAAGAAATAGAGGAAAGCAACAGAGTGGGAAAGACTAGAGATCTCTTTAAGAAAAATGGAGAAAAAAAGGGAATATTTCATGCAAGGATGGACACAATAAAGAATAGAAATGGTAAGGGCCTAACAGAAGAAGACATTAAGAAGAGGCAGCAAGAATACATAGAGGAACCATGCAAAAAAGGATCATAATGACCTGGATAACCACGATGGTGTAGTCACTCCCCTAGAGCCAGAAATCCTGGAGTGTGACATCAAGTGGGCCCTAGGAAGCATTACTATGAACAAAGCTAACGAAGATGACAGAATTCCAGCTGAGCTATTTTAAGTCCTCATAGATGACGCCGTTAAAGTGTCACACTCATCATGTCAGCAAATTTGGAAAATATGGCAGTGGCCACAGGACTGGGGAAAGTCAGTTTTCATTCCAACCCCAAAGAAGGGCAATGCCAAGAATGTTCAAAACTACCATACAGTTGCACCCATTTCACATGCTAGCAAGGTAATGCAAAATGTCCTTCAAATTAGGCTTCAACAGTACATGAACTGAGAACTTGCAGATGTACAAGCTGGGTTTAGAAAAAGCAGAGCAACCAGAGAGGAGACAATACATAAGCTTAATATGAAAAGTGGGAGAAACACACAGCATTATGGGATCAGGATGCTAATACAATAGGCATTGCCATTGCACAGAAACCTATTGAACTCGGGGTTCTTTTGCCTGGTTCTGAGTGCTGTCCAGATCTGTTCATTATGCTGTTGCCTCATCCGCAGCCTTGATCTAGCCACAGTCACCTCTCTGTCATCTGTGCAGGCGTGACCTGCAACTCTGAAATCATGCCTGAGCTCAGAGAAGGGAGTTAAATGGACAGCTGTGGACACTGACCTCTGAGTGCTGGCCCGAGTGCCCTGATCTGAGCACTCCACGAGGGCACTGTGCACTCAGCGCTTTTATGCAGATGCAAAGACCGGGCAAGTGGCAGCAGTAAGATCAGAATCCAAGGGTCAGGCCTCAGAGCGTGTGTGGTAAGTGCCTCCCTGTGCTGCCTTGGGCAACAAGAATGACCCCTTCCCGATTGATTGGGCAGAACAGAGCTACTCAGAGCCTTGGCTGCCAGCTTGCCCTTCCTCCTTCTCCTGTCTCTGCCCTCTCATCCAAGGCGATGACAGGCTCGGAAAATCCCCACATTCTCTCATCTCACTCTACCTCAGGCCAGTCCTGCCTTTGGTCTCCTCAGTGAATGCCCAGCCCCCAGCAGCAAGGGAAATAAGCTGGTTAGAAATGTGAACCAGCTATTACCCTGCTCAGGTGCTTCCTGGCAGGTGGCCCAGGACAAGGCACTGGATGACTCACAGGCACCAGGCTGGCCTTGGTCCTGCCACTCACCAGGAAGCATGGTCCTGCCTGCTTCAGCGGAGCAGGGCCTGCCCAGGATGCCTCCCACCGATCTTCTGCCCAGAGCCTCAGAATTTTTCAGGTCCCCTTTCTATCACTCCCACAACCACGAACCCTCAGCGACTTCGGCTGTACCCTCACGTCCACAGGCCCTGGCCTCCGGCCAGCCTTTCCTTGCTGCCACCCACTTCTGTCTGAATGATGCTGGGGTCCCCTACACCCACCAGCTGGGGGTGAGCTCGTCCAGTCCTCTCATGTCTAAACTGACCTCTCCAGCTCTAACACCCCAGAGCTTCAGATCCGTGTTTTCAGTCACTTATGTGACATGTCCTGGTTCATAGCCAGGTAATGCTCAAAATCCTTCAAACCAGGCTTCTGAAAGTCAGCCTGATTGTCTGAAAATGTAAATACCTGAAACTTCACTGTTATTTTCCGCGGCCCTAGTCATCCCCATCTAAGCAGATGGCACCCCAGTTCATGCAGTCGCTTCAGCTCCCAAACCTAGGTGTCATCTTAATTCCTCTCTCTCTTTCACTTTCTGTCATTGATTCACCAGCCAGTCAGGTTTTACTCTTCCTCCGAAATATACCTGCAATCTGTCTCCAATGCCACAACTCACGAGGCCACACCTGTCGCAGCCTGGACCCAGCAGCCACCGCCCAGCTGGCCCCCGCTTCCACCATGGGCTCTGAGCCATTCTCCACAACAGCACCTGGGCATCTTTGAAAACCCAGAAATCAGTTTCATTGCTCTGCTGAAAACCCTTTAATGGCTTCCACAGGACTTGGAGTAAAAGCCTAAGTCCTTCTGTGTCCTCTGGGGCCCCTGCTCCCAGGCCCTCCAGCTGCATGGGCTCTGTGTACCTGGTCCTGCCCCCCACCAGGATCTGAGCACCCAGCTTCCGCCCTCGGACTGCTCTGCCTCTGGTCTCCCAGCTGGCTGCCCGCTTCTTTGCACATCTCAGCTCCAATGTCACCTCCTGAAGAAACTGTCTTGATCAACACTGCCTTCCAATCACATCAGTCATACTGATCATCGCCCTGTTTGATCTTCCTCAAGCTACTCATCACAAATGAAACGCCAGTCTTTCTCATTACTGGAGGTAGTTATGTCCTGTAAGGGCTTCCCAGGTGGCGCTAGTGGTAAAGAACCCTCCAGCCAATGCAGGAGACAAGAGACGTGGGTTTGATTCCTGAATAGGGAATGGCAACCTGCTCCAGTATTCTTGCCTGGACAATCCCTTGGACAGAGGAGCCTGGCGGGCTACAGTCCATAGGGTCGCAAAGCGTTGGACACAATTGAAGTGACTTAGCACACAGAACACATATTCTCTAAATTCGTCCTGAACAATGGATGAGCAAATATTGAGCCATTGGGGAAACACAGTCTTAGGCACCTATGAGCCTCTGGCCACAAAATTTTCATCAAGTTCTTAACTGTGTTCTTTGCTTGCTTCTGCTTAAAGACAGCTTGCTTAAAATATTCTGTTGATTCATTAACACTGAATTCCCAGCCAACAGCATGCATGCCTGAGGGAAGCTTATGTAACTTTCGATTTCTCCTTCATGGGGGTACTTCCCAGCCTCATTGCACTTACAAATCCTAGACAGACAACTTCAGCGCTGAACTTGGGGCCATTTTAAAACAGGGAAACCACCAATACAAATGACAAAAATGTTAAAAAAAAAAAACCAAACAGTGGCATTAAATAGTCCCCAGAAGGTCACTTGTTTAGCATATGCGAGCTGAAGCAAGAAGAGTCCACCTCACTTGGGAATATGCCCATCTTACTCAGAATTCTCACTGTTCAGTTCTTGTTCCCGGATGACTCTGAAAGTACTAGGTGCATTGATCTTGGGACTGCAAATACGTTCTAACAATTAGGTGAGCTTGCAAATAAAGCAATCTGAGGAGGAGGAGGGTGAGCCGCACTTCGCTTAGCTGTGCTGTATTCCTCCTGACCGGAAGATAAGCTACAGGAGGACTTGTCTGCTTTGTTCACTGCCATGTCTTCAGCTCTTGGCAGACAGAGTGCTTAGCGGGTGGGAAGCACTCAGCACATCTTTGTTGAATGAAAGAAAATTTAGAAGGCAGGCAGGCTTGGAGGGAGGGAGTTAGGGGATGGAGGGGCTCCCCTGGGGGTGGTGGAGGAACTTGCCACCTTCTTCATCTGTCCACCTTCCCACCCCTCACTGTCAGGTGACACCCAGGTTTCAGCTTCTCCACCCAATATCTCACCCAGAGTTGACAGTCAGATTCTCTTTTATGCTCCTCTGGACTCTTGGAGGTGAGAGTAAGGAGCTGTCTGTCTGTTTTAGTGTCTGGAGGCATTTTTGTCTCCTGTTTAGTTCTGATTTCTACCTTTTGCAGTAGGCTTGGAGTGGAAAGCCTACAGGACCAAGAGTCAGAAAACCTCCTGACTTAGGATATCAGACCTACCACCAATTAGCTGTGTGATCTGGGGGGTCACTTCCCTTCCCTGATCTCAGGTTCCTTGTGTGTTTTTAAAAAAGGATAAGGTCACTTGTCCTCTTGTCTTTTGTGACAATCAAATAGCAAAAGTAAATATAAAAGTGCAATGACACATACTATCAGCGTTATTTTATCCCTGGTCCTCTTGTCAATGGAATATTAGATTACAAGTGGCTTAAAACCAATCCTTGGCTCACACGTTGAGAACTCCAAGATGCAGCGGCTTGACACTGTCCAGGACGGAAGAGGCTCTGTCATCTCTTTTATTTTAATCTAGGAAGAAAAATATCTTTCCCCAAAGTTCCCAGTAGACTCTCTCTCCCAGATTCTATCGGCAGGACTGGGTCACACTAATAAGCTGATTACTCATGCAGAACGAGATTCTAAACCAATCATGGTTCATCCATAGTGGGTCGGGGGAGGGCCCTTGCAGGTGGAAGAGCCAAGATACCTGCATTTACTGCCTCTTCTTCTCCTGGCCCTAAGCACCCCCTCCGGTACCCCCGCCTGCACCTCACACCCTCTCCTGCTCCCCCTCCTGCCCCTCCTCCCACAGCCCTCAGCCTGTCTCTTACCTCCTTCCAGGCTCTGCACTGAGGCCCTGCCTTGCTCCTTCTTTCTGGCTCCTGTCACCCCTCCCAAGACTTCTTACCATTTTCTTCTTCCTTTTCTGGGACTCCAAGTCTACCCCTTTCCTNCCTGCTCCCCCTCCTGCCCCTCCTCCCACAGCCCTCAGCCTGTCTCTTACCTCCTTCCAGGCTCTGCACTGAGGCCCTGCCTTGCTCCTTCTTTCTGGCTCCTGTCACCCCTCCCAAGACTTCTTACCATTTTCTTCTTCCTTTTCTGGGACTCCAAGTCTACCCCTTTCCTTTTCTTCGCTCTGACCCAGAATATCTTCATATGACAGCAATTGCTGTGAGGTGACGGCTACCAGTGCCCCTGGCTGGTGAGAGGGGCGGCCTTTCTCTTGTGCCCCGAGTTTCCCAGGAGGTCCAGGAAGCCTTTCAGGATCTCAGCCTGCCTCTGAGTCCACCCCAGGGTTGGTGGGTGGTTGTCTGCTATGGAATGAAGTCAGAAAGCCTTTCCTCAAGGGCGACCCCCAATATTTACAGAGCACCTGAACATCCGGTGGGCCCTTTAAGCTAGCTTGACCCTCAGGAGAACCCAGGAGGCAGCCTGGGCAGGCACAATAAGCCCTTTTGTCAGATGCCTCACAAAGGCCCTAGGAAATCAGGGAGGTTGCCCGAGGCCGCAGGGCTCCTGGATCTGGAGAGAGAATTCTTGGCTCTGGCCCTGGACTGTGTGCCCCTTCCATTGCCCCACGACCCCAGACAACTCACAACCAGCCTGTGTGAGCATCCAGTTTAGATTCCAGACAAACAGGAGTTGGCCAAGAGAACAAGTTCCAAACAACAAAGTCCACTGCGTGTGCCAGGAAGGTCTAAAGCGACGCCAGGCGCGAGGGCAGAAACAATGGTCATCGTGTTCCACTCACAGAAAACGCCAGGGGTTCAGAAATCCCGCTGCCAGACGCTGCTCCCTTTGGTCTCACAGCAACCCTGGGCCGTGGACGTGGCAGGGCAGGTTGCCTTGCCCCTGTGGAGACGGAGGCCCCGCGACCTCACCGGCTAGGGGGAAGCTGAGCTGGAAGCCCAGACTTGAGGGGCCCGGGTGTTCCCCCTCACAGAGGAGTAACGGTCATACACTTGCCCTCTGCTCCCGGGCTCAGGGCTTCGGGCCGGTCAGCTTGTCAACCCGCCTCCCAGAACAGTGTGGGAGGCAACCAGAGCCTAGAAAGTGGCTTCGAGGAAATGGGGCCAAAGGAAGAAAGGACTTGGCAAGAGGCTCCGAGCAGGCCTGACTCAGCCACCCTGACTCAGCCTGGGCGGCCCCAGGCCGGCAGCCCGCGAGACCCCAGGGGGCAGGAGGGGCCTGGGGGTGGGGGTGAGTCCTTGCCTGGCCTCCGGGGCTCCCCCAGGAATCCCCTGGGGATTAACCCCTCCCCACGCCCTCAGCAGGGCCTCCGCTAAGCTCCGCGATGCCATCTGGGGTGTGTCAGCTGCTGGAAGGGTGACGGAGCTGGGTCCTCTCTCCCCCTTGACCCCTCCGCCGGGCCACCCGGAAACACACCCACCCAGGAAACAACGGCTGACCGACCCCGCCCCACTGTTCTGCTCTCCGGTTCCGGTTCCGGTTCTGTGGTGCGACTGGGTTGGGGGGGAGGGGGAGGAAACAGGGGGATGCCCAGAACAAGGCAGAATGGCGCTCTGTCCACAGGGCGTCTCGCCACCCTCTGCCCCTACGGGGAGCCTGTTCCTGGGGAAATCTGGTGGCCCCTATTCAGATGGGTTCACTGAGGACTCACACTCACACCTCCAGCACATGCCGTGAGTCTTTTGGCTTTTGGCCTTGGGACTTGGGGGCAGCCCCCCAAATAGTGAGTGACTGCCCACCTCCTGCAGAGCTGCGCTCCCACTGCCTCTGGTGGCGGCCTCAGCGACACCCCCAGTATTGACTTTTCCTCATCCCTTTCCCTTACCATGCCCTCTGCTTCCTGACTCATCCCAGGAGCCATCTCCCAAATAACTACATTTGCTTTAGAGGGAACCCATGCTAAGACACCCCCTGGATGCACGGTTATCTCTGCCTGCCTGTCCCCACGGCCACGTGCGCCTCCTCGGTGGCTCTGCTGTGGTTTTACTAAGGACGATAAAGGAGAAGAGGCCGCAGCCCGGTGATCCATTTCTGTAGCAGTTTCCCCTACTCCTGTTCCCGTCTCTGAGTCACTGCACAGAAACCCCAGAAAAAGGATAAATCCTAGTGGCTGCAAGGCCAGACTGCCTGCATCTGCATCTGAATCCCGGCTCTGCTGCCACTGGTTGGGAGGCCTTGGGCAAGTCAGGCAAGCTCTGTGTCATTTCATACATCTGTGAAACAGTGACAGTAATAGTAGCTACCCACAGGGTTATTGTGAAGGTTAGAGTGGGCGTGGGACATGCTTAGAACTCTGCCTTCCTGTTTGAGATTTGTCTCCATCTAAGAGCTCCTTTCAATCCCAAAGAAAAGCAATGCCAAAGAATGCTCAAACTACTGCACAACTGCACCCATCTCACATGCTAGTAAAGTAATGCTCAAAATTCTCCAAGCCAGGCTTCAGCAATACGTGAACTGAGAACTTCCTGATGTTCAAGATGGTTTTACAAAAGGCAGAGGAACCANTCTTAGCCACTGGACCCCCCCGCCCCGGTCCAGATGTGCTTTACTTTGAATAACAGCCATGAAAATGGCGTGAGCTAAAAGACTTTCAACTGAACCTTAAAAAACTAAGCTGAGCAGTTAGACTTCTGTTTAAAGATGATAGGGGACTTCCCTGCTGCTCCAGTGGTTAAGAATCTGCCTTCCAATACAGGGGATGTAGGTTCTATCCCTGGTAGAGGAACTAAGATCCCGCATTCCCCAGGGCAACTAAACCCAATGCCACAACTCGAGAAGCCCATGGACTGCCGTGAAGACCCAGTGCAGGCAAAAAAAAGAGATGAATAAAACAGGATCACAGAAACTCCTCCTGCTATTTCCCAAAGAAATGCCATAGAAATATTAAAACAAAAATCGCAACAACCCCCAAACAGCCAAAGAGTCCATCATACAAGGAAAGCGGGTAGAACACATGTCAACAACAGCCAGTCAAGGAAAGAAACTTATAGAACCAAGTGACGTTCGTCCAGGGGACTTTGTCCCCCACCCCAGACTGGGGGAATGGATCCACGGAGGAAATCTTGAGCCTTCACCAGTGTCCTAGGATTCGAAAGGCAGCCGCCTGAGGGAGGGAAGGGCAAGGAACTTTGTGAGAAAGGGCCGTCCTGGGCCTGCTGACTGTGCAGTGGGTACAGGGTCAACAAGAAGAGCGGGAGCCCCTGGAGGGGTCACACAGGCAGAAGCAGCCTCACGTGCCACCTTGCCAGTGAGAACACACTGCCCGTCCAGCTGAACGTGAGGCGGGAGCTCTCTAGAGGCCGTGCTTGTTGTTCCTCCCCTGTCCTGTAGACTTTCCTGCTCTCCTGCTCCCCCACCTTATAGTCAAGCAAAAGCCTTTACTTTCATTTGCTTCTTGTCTGTGATTTTCAGGTTCTTTGTAGCTGTCTTGTGCCCACAAACAGCATTCCTCGCCACCCCCACCTGAACCATAAATACCTTTCAAATGAAAAGCCCACAGGCTGGCACTTGAGCTGTCTCTCTGTCCTAGAATCCCTGCCTGTGCTGACACCGGTGGCCCCAGGGGGGCTAGGGAGGGAGCCTGCCTGTCACTGTCTCCCTCCTCTTTCAATAAAGGGTAAGTCAGTCTGAGTCAACACTTCATCGGACACACCACCTTTCCTCACTATTCAGGTAGGACTCCTATTTATTCCAGTCGCTATTCCTGATCTAAAATGGAATGGATTCTGCAGGTTGAGTCATCAACTAGACCACATCTTTTCCTCTAGAGAGAAACTGCTTTATAAATTCCACATTCATGAACGTGCTCAGTCCCTTGCTTGTTTCAGTAGTTCTTTAGGGAAACAAAGCCNATTCCAGTCGCTATTCCTGATCTAAAATGGAATGGATTCTGCAGGTTGAGTCATCAACTAGACCACATCTTTTCCTCTAGAGAGAAACTGCTTTATAAATTCCACATTCATGAACGTGCTCAGTCCCTTGCTTGTTTCAGTAGTTCTTTAGGGAAACAAAGCCAGGTTCTCATCATTAGAAGGCAGATCAGGACCTCTCTGAATAGTGCTGTGCCAGGGCAGACACTGTGGTGTTGGAGAAGACTCTTGGGAGTCCCTTGGCTTGCAAGGAGATCAAACCAGTCCATCCTAAAGGAAGTCACTCCTCATTGGAAAGACTGATACTGAAGCTGAAACTCCAATATTTTGGCCACCTGATGCAAAGAGCTGACTCCCTGGAAAAGACTCTGATGCTGGGAAAGATTGAAGGTGGAAGGAGAAGGGGACAACTAAGGATGAGATGGTTGGATGGAATCACTGACTCAGTGGATGTGAGTTTGAGCAAGCTCCGGGAGATAGTGAAGGACAGGGAAGCCTGGTGTGCTGGAGTCCGTGTGGGGTCACAGAGAGTCAGACTTGACTGAGCGGCTGAACTGAGAGCAGGCACAGGTGTATCTCTGTGTTATCCCTGGATGGTGGCTTCTAAGTATTTCCAAATCTCCTTTCAGAGACCTGTTCCATCCTCTTATCAGAGCCTTTGTCCTCTTTCTCAGGGAGTTCTACCTTCAGGCATTGATGCTCTGAAGAAGTTCTGTGGATGGTAGACGGAACAGCCTGAGGGCTATCTGGCTGGGAACTCAAAGGCCCTTAGGGCTAGATTAGGCTTTGAAACATCCCTTTCTATCATTTCTCCCCTCCAACCTTCAGCAGAGCCAGGCCTCAAGCCCACGCCTGCTGTCTCAGCTCTGCTGAAAGTCCTTCTGTACTTCGCCATGACACCCCCATAACCACAAGCAACACTTGATTCTAATCTGCTCCCTTCCTTCTGGTACCCAGATTTCCAAGAATTGAGGATACCGTACTTAAACCTGAAGATGAAATGTCAGTTCTCAAGACACAAACCTCAGAATCTACTGTAACCAGAAAGGAAAAGGTTTTCAGAATTAGTGCAGCTTCCTAAATCTTTAGGATGCTGTCAAAGCATGCTTTTATATTTAGGATCATATGAATTATACATAGAGAACCGTGGGCTGGTGGGTAGCTTCCAACTACTAGAAGTTTTATTTCCCTCACTTTTGATAATGAGTTCAAGGTCTTCACCACAAGTGACATCATGTCTCAGAAGCAAAAATAGGTCCCTATGAGGACTATGTAATGCCTTCTGTCTAGCAGGTCCTATTTCCTCTTTATGCCCTAGCCTCCTCACCTTTTTAATTGGCTCTCTGCCTACAAAGCCTTTTCTTGCTGCTGTCTGGAGCCTTAGATAATTAGATAGAGTCTGACTAGGTGAGGTTAGGAGCCATGCTATGCTAACTGCATTTCAGTTTCCCTGGGATTCTGGAACATGAGATAGTGGGCACTATAGCCTATGCCATAGTGATAAAATTGCTATGCACCAAACCAGCTATTTGGACCTTAGGCACAGCCAGGTGTAAGAATAATTTACGTCATCTGCTAAACCTACTTGGGGTGGGATAAAACAGCCTTCCCACATTGCATTCATACAATGTGCTTCACATAGGTGATCTCACTTAACACTGAAGAGACCTCTTTGAAACTTTCCCATTTAAAACAAGAGTATGAGGTTGAGTGAAATAGAACCTTGTCAAAGGGGGTGCTATTCAAACTCATTTGACGAGTCCTTGGTTCCACCGCTTGTCTGGGATTCTTACTTGAACAAGCCCTGGAACTCAGAGGCTACCATAATGAAGGGACATTTAGGTATTAGAGCTAGTAAAGAATTATCACGTGCTTCTAGTTTTATACCTGGAATTCAGAAATGAAAGGAACCATCATGAGACTGAAATCTCTATCCCCTTTAGTCAGAAACAAATGTCTCTTTATGTTGCAGTCTCTGTTGCAAAAATAAAAACAAAATATATTTCATATCCATATCCAGAAAGATAAAAAATATGGGTTTCCAACTTTTTAGTGGTTAGTGGTTAGTTGTATTTCTGTAATAGCTGAGGGGACCATATCTTATCTTAAAAAGTAATAATCTAGGGTTTGGGAGCTCTTACGGTTAGTTTAAAATTGGGGAAAATGAAATTATAGAAGGCTTTCGGTCCATCACCCTCTTTAACAAGCATACCTAATCATTTAGATTTAACTCTCATTTACTAAAAACAGAAATCCAACAGAGGCCAATCTGCTGTTTTGAGGAAAATATTTGAACAGAAATCAAAAGGCCTGGTTCTAGTCCCTACAATTCGATTAAGCAGTCATTTAATGCAACCAGCAATGGACCAAAATTGTCCGCAAACGAAATGTGCCATCTCAAAACAAGGTGATTTCTAAAGTTCCAGGAGCTCTGAAATTGTAAGGGCCAATGAGTTATGCATCAATCAGTGCCAAAAGTAATATGAAGATTACTCCCAAACAAAACCTCCATTGTTTTAGAATGGTGTCCCTTTGATTAATGTGATTTGTATGAATGAGTGATGGATCAACCGATCTAATCCTCTTAAAGTATTCAGACTCAAAAAATTTCCAATTATTGAAATTATGGGCAAACTTTTAGAAGGGAGAGAGTTCTGCTAGACCCATGTAGCATTCTTTAATTATTCAAATAGCTGAGGAATTGTTCCACTGTGATAGCTGGTCTTCAAAGATGGCTCCCAAATGAGCCATGCCTTCCAGTATCCATATCCTTTAGTAGGCCCTCCCATACTGCCCTGTGAGTCACTGTGGCCAAAGTGACATTGTGCCAGTCCTGGGTCTCAGCCAAAAGAAGTCTTGGTTGCTGCTTTTTGGGGTGCTCCAAATTGCCATTGCTCTCCCTGCTCCACACCAGACCTATCAGAGTTCAGCAGATCCAATGCAGGCCCAGATGTCTCATTTCCAATGCCATTCTTTGTCCTTATTAAGATGTGTACATATCAGGGAAAGAGAAAAAGCCCTATTGTGGGCCCTAGATGCCTTGATTAAAAGAGGCTCCTTGTCACCAATATTTTGAATTGTCCCTTTGTTTTGGTATCCTGGAGATGCCTAATGGCTGAGAGGCATATCTTACTTCTGCCAAGAGGGTAGAGTATCTAAAATGGCAGCTGGGCTCCTTTAAACTACTCTGGTGGCTCAGACGGTAAAGAATCTACCTGTAGTGCAGGATACCTGGGTTTGACCCCTGGACTGGGAAGATCCCCTGGAGAAGGAAATGGCAACCCACTCCAGTATTCTTTAGAATTCCACGGATGGAGCAGCCTGGTGGGCCAGAGTGACTAACGCTGCACACTGTGATCCTTTAGACGTGAGCCCGCAGGAACAGCAGCCTGAGGACAGTTCACACGGAAGTTGATTCCTTAAGACCGTGTCTGAATACTCCTTGGGGTCCTCATTGATCAGGGGTGTGTGTACCTGTTTGTAGACAGCAGACTTTGGCACTTTCTTTGTCTTTTAACACTCCTGGGTTCCTCTTCCTAGTATTTCAACCTCTTCCAATCCCCTCTCAACTCCCCCAACTTATAGGCATCTATTTTCTTTTCAACTATCCATCAGCTGACTCTGACAGCGTTCGGTGTTAACTGGTAAGAACTGAAGATAAAGACCTTTTCAGGCAGTTTGGTGTCAAAAATGAAACAAAGGAATGAAGATGCAGAATTGATATTTCAGGGGTGATGTCCTAGCCGTGTGATTTCTCAGTGACATTGCTGAGACAGCTGCTGTCATCACAAGGATGGCCCAGAGCTCCCTCTTCAACAATGAGAACTTTACCATCACCTCTAGAATGAATCGCACACCGAAAAAGCAGGAAGTTTTCCCAAGAAGAGGCAACAGAAATTTTCCAGGGGAAAACTCACGAGGGAGCTTTGTAATATGCTCATGCTTTCCAACAAAAAAAACAAAAATAAAAACAAACCCAAACAGTCCCAGTTTCTTCCTTTGTAAAATGGGTTTACTCAGCTAATAAAGAGCATTTTGCTGACTAGGAAAGGAGCCTGTTTTATTTCCAGTGGTTGTTAGGCAGCCCTCCTTCCACAGTCCATTCATGTGTGTTTCAATATGATCTGGGTAATTGATACTGTTTGTTTCTCAAGCCTCTAAGAGTGAAGAACAAGGTTATCCAAGTCCTGAGAGGTAAAAATTTATTGACTTATATCAGCATGTTATGATATGGTCACACATGCTCATACAGCTGACTTTTTCTTATAGCCAAAAGAGGAAACTTTTTTCCTTTTAAAAATACATTTTCTTTTTCATCAGGAAGAAACGTTTTCTAAAAACAAACATTTTCATATTAAATGGAAATTAAAAACAATGGCTTTTCTTTTGTTCCCAACTCATGAAGAATAGGGCTGGTCCGCAACAGATCTCAGAGTTCTTCACACTTGCTTCCAGGGCTCTGTCAGCCTGTCCTTCATCTTCCACAGAAACCACACTAGGTGAAACAGTAACAGCCTCACCAGAACAACAATCTACATCCAGAGAAAGAGGACACAGACCAAACTTGAACTGTTTAACTTATTTGGCAGACTGTGTGAGACATTTAAATACATTTTTCAGTGGGATCAAACATATTCTTCAAATATCTAAACAATGAGTGTTTTCAGTGCTCAGAACAGAATCTTAGAGATGCCTCCTATCAATTTATCTAGTTTTGAGAAATGAAAGCAAAGGACCAACTTTAGAAAAATGCAAGCTTCCCATGCACTTGAGGAAAGATTTGCTGTTGTCAAATTCTTCAAATCAAAAGCCCACTCTGGGGACTCCCCTGGCTGTCCAGTGGTTAAAACTTCACCTTCCAATGTAGGGTGTGAGGGTTCAATCCCTGGTCAGGGAGCTAGGATCCCACATGGCTCATAGCCAAAAAATATAAAAGAGAACAATACTGCGACAAATTTGACAAAGATTTTTTAAATGACCCACAATTAAAAAAAAAAAAAAAAACTTAGAAAAAATAAACAAAAGCAGGCTCTGTAGGACTGATATTAATGCTTTCCACCCATTAAGCCCCTGCAGGGGTCAGTAATAGGACCCTTAGTGTTGAGCAGTGAGTTTACTCAACACTAACAGTTAAATTTTAAAAAGAGCACAGGACAGTGGTGTGCTGGAGACAGCGCCTACTGGCTCACTACAGCTGGTTGTTAAATTTTAAAATTTTGCCAGCAGTTGCCAAACAGTTGTTATTGAAATTAAGTTACATAAGCTTACAAAGAGTAATGAAGCCAAATGTGGTTCACTTTAGTGAGAATAATTTGCACAAGGGTAAGAAACAATTTTTTCTGCATGGGGTCGCAAAGAGTCAGACACGAACTGAAGAAACACTTTATCAGATCACATATCAGACTGAATGACAATAAACTTAAGAATGTAATAAGTAATTATGATGTAATTCCATTTTTCAAATCATGGCCGAATTGCAATCATAGATTGGCTACAATAGTTCAGCAAAAATCAATTAAAGCATCCTGGGAGAATGAACTGGCTATATGGACTTGACAATAAAGTATATTTTATTATTTGTTAGCTGTGTTATATGTCTTTGCTATCAGCAGAATTTTAACAAACATGTACACTTGTATACAGAATTTTTTTTCTAGGAGAGCAGACTATTCAACATTTACCAGTACACCACTGGATGGGGAAAGTGGGGAAGGAGTGGGGGGGATAGTTTAAAACCAAAGAAGGAAGCACAATGTTTTTTTCTTTTGGTTTTTCAGTTTGCCCTCAGCATCCAACTGCCATAATACATGTCCACAGATGTTAATGCCTAAATCTCTCCAGTAAAATACAAACACCCCATACCCACTACTAAGAATTAAAAGCACTTTACTTGAAAAAAAATCAACTTTATTTTTTCTAGATTAAAAAAAATAGAACCAGCTATTAATTTTTGTTGGGAAAAATGTTTCTTTTGGTGTTCACATCTAAATTTTTGAAAAGGTGATTCTGGTTACTAAAATAATTGCAAGTGCATTCATAAACCAGATAGATCCGCGAGTGACCAGCCCTTTACAAGATTTAATGACAGTTGCCACAGCCTTTACGTTCATTATCATACATTACAACACGCAGATAGACAAAGAAAGATAGGTCAACAAGCTGGAGTAAACATTATGGCATCAGGAAAATGAAAGTCCACCTGCATAAAATAAATACAACTCTGTAATAACTGTAAAGAAAAGGAAAGCGTGTAACACAACAATGTCAATTCAGTGTATAACTGTTTCATCATCCAATCATGAAATGAGTTACTGTAAAATGCACAGATCCCTTACACATAAAGAATGTGTGCATTACAGTCATGTGTTCCACAGTTTTACACAATAAAAATAAAGCCATTCAACATATGTGTGCATATCTTGCAACTAGATTACACTTATATATTTTTTGCTCTTTTAACTGTTTTAAAAAAATATTAAATGTAAAAATCCTTGAATGGAAATTTTGCAGAAAAAACCCTTATTTTATCTTCTATATGGCTACAGTCACCCTCCCTCAACAGTACAGCACCCTCAGCTTATTCCCAGGGTCCAGTTACTAACTGTTGGGTATCAGTGCAAAATGATTGCAATAAAGCACCAACCAGTGACTGCTCCAGAGAACACCTGGCCCCTTTGTGACCCCAAAATGTTCAATTTAGGTGGCTTTGGTCCCAAACGTATTAGTCTCTACTGTCTCATAAAATAAACCAGTATACTTGCTGCCCAGGGTGGCTCTGACTTCGCCTTTCATGTTAACAGATGTAAAATTCACAGCACTACATTGCAAGAAAATAAGGCTAACCATTTTTATCCATCCTTTGTAGACTAGAGCTGACGTACTCATAATGGTAACTCTGGAGCGAAGTCCTATAGTGTAATGAAGAAAATAACTTCCTATTTAGCAATGTAAATAAAATTTTCTTAAATATAAAAAGAATCCAATAAGAATATCCATGATTAACTTCCTACAATTATAACCAGGTCACAGTAGTTTAGAACAGTCTGTAGGGAAATGATTGTCAGAAACATTACCGAGACAAATCCACAAGACGTGAGTGGCGAGAACAAAGAATGAAGAGGCATTGCAGCACCGATCCAAGTGCTGTTAATACCACAGTGATGTTCTGAGGTTTACATTCGGTGACTTAACATTTCATTTTCACAAAAAGTCTTGAAAAAAATTGACAATACCACCAGCTCTTGATTATTCATGATTCCTTTCTAGCCCATGGATTATTCAGGCTTTTGTGTTTCCTCTTTCTGAAGCTGTCTTTCCAAATCTTTTCACTACTCATGAACAGTCATAAATAGATAGGCAAGAGAAATCTTTTCTTTAGAAAAATTAATACGCATCCCTAGAAGAAAAACAGTTTGATGAGAATAAGGACTCAAACTCCTAAATACAATTAGATTTTTTGTTTACTATGACTTATTACTGGATTAACTCCGGTAATCTCTAGGTCTTTCCCCGTGGAAAAATTAAGGGTTGGTTGTAATACGAAGGACTACTTAATGACAGATTTGAACTCATAGCTAGCTTAAAAAAAGAAAATCCACTATTTAGATTTTCAACTCGTTTGCTCACCCAAAACATCATTTTCCGTTCTGTAATTTTTCTTTACCTTCCACTGGCATATAGGTTTCTCCACACTATTTGTATCTTTTAACACCAATGACAGTTTCTGAAGTGTGAACTGCTGGAGTGGTCATCTCTGGAGTCACCGCACCTGCCCGTGGCCAAGCAATGCTCCATCACTGTGACTCATGGAGACCAAAATCCAGCAGGGAGGTCTCAGCCCTCTCTGCTGTGTGAATCCAGGCAGATCAGCTGAGACCAGGAAGTGCTGAGATTCTACAAGCTGCTAGCACAGAAACTGGCACAGTTTTATTTTCTTTTCCCTTGACAAAAATGTTTACTCTCTAAACATCCTTTGATCTCACTTTGCAAAGAAAATACAGATTAGGACTTTTAATTTGGTTCTGTACAGTGGCATATTGCTGCTTCCCTGGTGAAATCACAGATCTCTCTCTACCTTCCCTAGTGCAAGCAGGAGAACTCCAGCTACTGATAAGGAAAGCACAATCAATGCTCTCAGACAAACATGTTTTGCCAACAGAAGAAAGAGAACATGTTGATAAGGAATCAAAGAGGGATAGGGCAGACCAAATACACGTCTATTTACAACTCACAGATCTATCTTCAAAAATTAACTCACGCATCTGTTGGTATTTTTCACTCTAGAGCTGCTGAAATGAGTGCGCTTGAAAACAAAAGCATCTTACGGAACAGTCTGCTTGACATGTACATTACACAATATTACGTTCCTTTGGAGAACAGTGATGGCAAAAGTGGCCCTAAATCACACTGACGTATGCATTTCCTTTTTTTTTTTTTTTGGATGGGAAAATTGGCCACTCTGTCTGTGGTTTGCTTAGCAATGACGAAAAAGGTCTATTGGCTAGGACTATGCATGCCAGACTCCACAGTGAGCTACTTATCCCCCAGCTGGCTGACTCTCTCAAGGGAACAATTTCGATTCATCTTGTCTAGTAGTGTTTGCTGGGCCTCAAACAGAAGCATCTTTAAGTTTCTATCCAGCTTCCTATCATCCTTCATACCTTTAATTGAGACTGGCTTTACCTAATTACTGTCACTGTAAAACACATACAACAAAATGCTCAGATTAAAAAAAAAAAAAACTGCATAATACCCACTACCAAACCAAACATATTAACACTGTCTTCTGCATTTCACCAGTAGTTGTCTACTATTCAATGAGATATTTCAGGTAATGAATCATTCTTTCACCTCTGTACTGAATTAACCCTAAAAGATGGAGCTGCTGGGGGCTTTTATTTGGTTGCTTTGCCTTTCCCATGTAACTGGGAGAAAAGTCACATCTTTTCAGTTTTGGGGGTTTTTTGGTTTATTTAAAAATAGAAAACAATAGCCTTTACTTTTAGGTTCTGGCCTACTTCTCAAAACTGTCATTTGTACGATTAGTGACAACAGAGGAATCAACAATGCTCACTAGGGTCTAAATAGTCTTATAGTCCCAAACCAAAACACGCCTCTCTCTCAACACTGGGAGTGCAGGTGACCAGTTGACACCGTGCCAGCACTTTCTGAGCAGCGTTTGGTTCTCCTCATAGGAGAACCAAATCACATGAATATAGTGACACATCATTAAAAAAACGTTTTCTAGAAATATGAACATGACTCTATCCTCTCCAAGAGCAACTGGAAGAAACTGGGAAGCCTCTTTGCTGGTCTCCTGGTTATGCCACTCTGACACGAGCAGCTCCTTGACGTGCTAAGGGAACAAGCGCAGGTTCTGGGGGCATCATGTGAGAACGTGTCACCATTGGAAGCCAGTGCCTGGCTCTAGTTCTTATATTCTTTATATTAAACGAGTCTATTTCACCTTAACTTGATCAGTTAAATGGCTTAATTTATTTCAACCATCCTCATATGCATTTGATGCTAAAATGCAAAATGGGAAGAAGAGAGAACAAAACAAAGGCTCTGAGCGGGACAGAAGCCGTGGTGTGGTGCCCAGTGCAGACGGCACTGGAGAGCGTCAGCGCACAGATCAACATGCAGACAGACAGGCAGCCTCTCAAGAATTTCACTTGCTGATCACGTTCACGTCTGTTTCCAACCTATAGTGCTAATCCTCGGCTGTAGATGCATCTGGTAAAAGTGCATTTTGTAAAAGACAATTATCAATCTATGATATGCCTTCTATACAAAAAGATAAATCAAGTGAACCCCCCTCCCCATAAAGGGGCAGCATGAATGCATGTAAACAGGGCATTGGACTGAGCTGGTCTTTTGGAAGAACACCATCTAGACCCGGAATGTGTCACTGGACACTGCTTTGGCCCCGGGGGCATGCTTGACACCGAACCTCCTGGAGCTGTTGAGGACCCGGGAGTCTCTGCAAACAACAGGGAAGCAGCTCTTCCAAGGCGCCGACCAGCTTGCCTCGAGGCTACTGGGAACGCAGCCAGAGCTGACGAAGGCGAGGGCGCGCCCCAGCGCTGCCTAGCAGAGACGACTAGCTAAGAGGAAAGGACGGGCACCGTTTTCTGAGCCTGGGCAAGATTATCACGTACATCTGGTGGCAACAGAATTTCTCTCAGATAGTCTTCTAGGATGATTTGATGATTTCTTCTTCTCCAAATGTGATGTTTGCATAAATGGGTGGTAGAGTATATCGTTTTAAAACATGAAAAATCCTTAAAACATATTAGCAGGTCATTATATTATGGATCCTCATTTTAGTAGAGTTTAAAAATATCCCAAAGGGGGATAAATATTAATCCATCCATTGAATTGCCTTTGCTTGTTTTTTATATTCTGATCTGCACATGAGTAAAATAATGCACGCTTAGGAAAGTCCAAACTCCCATGATGACCATGACAAGTCCAAGTCAATTCCTAAAACAGGCAATGGTAGAAGTACTGGAAGATGCTGTACCACATGTAGCCTGACAGAAATGCAAAAGACTGTATGAGAAATATCCACACATTGCTGAGGGTCATCTCCCTGGAAACAGCTTCCTTATGGCCCTTGGGAGGCGGAAAAGCCCCTAAAAGACAAAATAGAAATTTTAATTTGTTTTCTTGTGGTGGGAGGTGTCCTAGAGTAAAAGTTGAACATTAGTTTAACTAGAGTTTTTTTTTTGCTGTTGTTGTCTGTTTTTGCTTTTGTGTGTTTTGTGTTGGGTCTTCGTCGCTGCTTGTGGGCCTTCTCTAGCTGCAGTCAGTGGAGACTACTCTTCATTACCATGTGTGGGCTACTCACTGCAGTGGCTTCTCTTGTTGCAGACCACAGGCTCTAGGCCTACAGGATTCAGTAGTTGTGGCTCTCAGGCTCTAGAGTGTTGGCTCAATAGTTGCGGCACACGGGTTTATTGCTCCGCTGCATGTGGAATCTTCCTGGACCAGGGATCAAACCCACGTCCCCTGCACTTACAGGCGGATTTTTAACCACTAGACCACCAGGGAAGCCCTGTATTTTTTTTTAAAGCATCTCTGATCTCGTCTTGTTCTTAAAGAGAGATGTCATTTGAGATACAGTTTTCAAACTGCTGAGCCCTTTCCCACCTCTGAGCCTTTGCCTTTTTCTCTGCCTAGAATGCTTCTCCCTCCACCTCCGTGAAAGGCAGGCTCAGGGCATTCTTCCAACATCAGAAAAATACCACTGTCTTGTCTCCCCTTCCCCACCAGTCACTGGTATCTTCATGTTTATTTCCTTCTTGGCACTTTCCACAATCTGTATTGATTCCAATCTACCTTTCTCTTTTCTACAGACTGGTTTACTTTCTGTCTCCTGCAGGAACATAAACTGCAGGAGAGCAGGCACTATGGCTGCCTTGTTTCCCACTGTGTCCCTACAGATTTCTACAATGGCCAGGACACAGGATTAAATCAATTAAATAATTTCCAGAGAACTCCCTGATGGACAAGTAGTTAGGACTCTGCGCCCGATGCCAAAGGCACAGGTTCAACTCCTGGTCAGGGGACTAAGATCCTACAAGCCAAATTTTGTGGCCAAAAAATATTTTCTTTTTCAAAATAGCGTAATTTATACTAATTCTTCTATTTACAAATTAAATGCTTTTGCCACAAAAGGGGTTGTAAATTACCAATGTTGTTGTTTAGTCCCTAAGTCATGCCCAACTTTTTTGAGACTCCAAGGACTGTAGCCCACCAGGCTCCTCTGTCCATTGGATTTCCCAGGCAATAATACTGGAGTGGTTGCCATTTCCTTCTCCAGGGTATCTGCCTGACCCAGGGATAAACCTGTGTCTTCTGTCTTGGAAGGTGGGTTCTTTACCACTGAGCCACTATGGAAGCCCATAAATTGCTGATACTATTTTCAAAAGGCAACATGGTTTACTCCTTTTTTCAAAAGGAATATGTAGATAATAAAAAAATAAAAAGAAGAAACAAAGTAAACTGACGTCTTTAAATTCTTTTCCGGAAAGGAAAGCTACACCACTTTGGAACAATATTTCCTAAGGTCATCTTGAAAACACTCTTCAGCATTTCAAATAGTCTTTGTTCTTGAGGATAATCTCCTAGGGTAAGCTGATTCAAGAGAGGATTTGCTTCTCACAAACAATTTACAGAGAACACTTTAAAGTTTCAAGGTCTGTTATGCAAATAGCTTTCTTAAAAAGAGTTTCTGTTATTGTTGCTACTATTTAGGCCAAATATTATAAAGAGATTGAGATGAATAAGAAGAGGGATCTTGCAGGCCTTTTAATCACCTGATCCCTTCTTATGTTGGGTTTGCCAAAAACGTTTGTTCGGGTTTACATCACATCTTACAGAAAAACCTCAACAAGCTTTCTGGCTTCCCCAATACATCCACTCTGTCTTATCCTGAAAGAAAATCCTGGAGAGCAAGGAATGCAAAACAGCAGAGAGGGACATCTTGTTCAGCTGGCCTTACCAGGTATTTTAATGGCGCACAACGTCCTGCTCCTGCCATACTAGTACGCATGACTCCAAAGCCCCCGGGTGGGAAAGTTAAGATGAAGGAGTCTTACTGAGGATAAAGTGAAACATTCTTAAATACAAACACAAAAGCCTTAAAGATAATTAACAGTATCAGCCTTCGCTTATGACTATCGGGGGGCTTCCCTGGTAGCTCAGATGGTAAAGAATCTGCCTGCAATGCAGGAGACCCTGGTTTGATCCCTGGGTCAGGAAGATCCTCTGGAGGAGGAAATGGCAACCCATTCCGGTATTTTTGCCTGGAGACTCCCATGAACAGAAGAACTCAGGGGCTATAGTCCATGGGGTTGCAAAGAGTTGGACATGACTGAGCTATTAACATTATGAATTTTAGACCTTTGATAGACTTTAATATCTACTTTAATTCTGTCCCCAAAACGTCTAGATGGGAAGAAAACTGGGCCTCTATTCATCTAAAACCCCACAGCTATCTTCAACCCAGGACATGTTTCTCTTCATCTTACTCCTGTTGCTCTGGAAACAGGTGTGCGGCACGGCTGTCTGTAAAAACCTGGGGTCTGCCCGGGGCTCCAGGCAGGTTAGTTCTTGCTTCCCCAACTTCCTGGTTTCCTCCCTCTCTTCTTCTTCCCTTCTCTGTGTTTTTCATCGCACTGTAGTTGTCATAGAAAGTACAGAATATTGAGTACAGAAAAGGGATCTTAGAGTAAACAGACCTTTTACTCCCTAGGAGAAAAATGTAATAAGGTTATATCTATGAAGACTCAAAATGTAAATGTTATCCCTCCACATAAAGAAAAGCATAAGCACATGAAAATGCAGTTAAAAATAACCTAAAGTGACTGCATGGTGATGGCTATCAAACAATCAAGTGCAGGATCAAAACATGAATGATATTTGCTATTTCATAAAACAGACCATATAACCACAGAGGTATGTCTACAGTCTTCCACAGATGTGTATTCTCTTGAACTGGATCTGTTTGTACGATGTTTTACTCATCATTTGATTGTTCCACACTGGCTGATGAAGTAAGGGCCTGGATAAGTTTCACATGCATTTATTTGTCTTTATAAAAGTTCTAAGCTGAAATTCTAAAATATGGAAATACTTTGATTCCTTTAGGGTGCCTGAAGAATTGAAAAATGGTTATCTCCCCTAAAATATATCTTTGAAACCATCAGTAACTTCAGGAATACGTGTCATAGGATTCTGTGTACCTGTTTCATAAAAATGCGATAAGAGGTCCTCTTTTTCAATAAAACGCTGATAGAGCCAGTCAGAGAGGTCATCAGTCTCCAGGGGCACATCCTTAACTGGAAAGATTCTATCAAGAGCCAGAAAAAAAGCAAAAACTACTTTAATTCGGAAGTCAAAATCATTCAGAACCACAACTTAGCTTTAGAGTATCCTATATCTACAAAAAAATTATTGAGAAATACCTGTCTTTCCATGTTTGTTTAAGTAGGAATGTTTTTTGGAACAAGTGAAGTTTTAGAATTGCAGCTTTCTTAGAACATATTTAGAATACTCAAACTGTAGGCCAAATAATGTATCTTAGCAACGTTCCTTTGTTGGGAATATCTATGAACCAGACAGAATCTGTATTAATTGGTGCCCTTTTGGTAATTATATCAGAGATACTGGTTTCATGCGCAGGGCCAGCTCATAACTGAATGTAGTTGTTGGAACATGATTCTGAAGGATTCTGCGACTGTCCTTACTCAACAGGAACTGGACTGGGATGATGAGCGACATATATCTACTGCAAGCGAGAACAGAACAGGGGCCTTGAACAAGTGTTTCTCTCCTTTTTTGTTTTCCAATTTTGAGAAGAATGTGTTCTTGATTTTATTTCTTCATCAAAAGTAAAAAGGTGCGGTTTTTAAAGTCTGAAAAATGTTTGTATGAAAAACGCAGCCCCCCTCCTTCCTCTCCTTTTGTTTCTCCTTCCCCAGAGGAGTGGATTTTTCCCTCTTAGTATTTAGGACTGCTGCTTCTTTAGTTTTAGGGCTTATCTACTGACAATCAAAAATGAGGGTTAAGCTCCTTTCTCTTCCTATCCCACCACACAGGCACATCCTTTCCATCTTCCCATGCACTCGTATGATCATTTTAATTACCACAATATTTGATATTTACATTATTATAATCATGTAAGTATATTCAAAGGTAAGTGAAAGTGAAGTTGCTCAGTCATGCCCGACTCTGCTCCTCCGTCCATGGGATTCTCCAGGCAAGAATACTGGAGTGGGTTGCCATTTCCTTCTCCAGGAGTTCTTCCCGACCCAGGGATCAAATCCAGGTCTCCTGCACTGCAGGCAGACGCTTTAACCTCTGAGCCACCAGGGAAGCCCATTCAAAGGTAAACCAGGCGGTAAATCAAGGCTATGTTTCCTTTCCTCTCCAATTTCTGTTCTCCCTAGATTGAGCAATTTGCATTGTTTCCTAGGTAGACATTGGAGAAGGAAATGGCAACCCACTCTAGTATTCTTGCCTGGAGAATCCAATGGATGGAGGAGCCTGGTGGGCTACAGTCCACGGGGTCCAAAGAGTCGGACACGACTGAGCGACTTCACTTCACTTCACTTCTAGGTAGACATAACTAATTCAACCAAAAACTATGGACCAATCAAATCTAAAATCAAATCTCTAGATCAGGTCAACAAACTTTTCCTTAAAGGGCCAGAGAAAAAATATTGAGACTTTGCAGGCTATTCAGATCTTTGTCACAACTACTCTACTCTGCTTTGTGTAGTGTGCAGGCAGTCACAGATAAAGTATAAATAAATTAGTGTAGTTGTGTTCAAATGCAACTTTATTTAAAAACCAGGTAGTGGGCTACATGGACTTGAGTCTAGATCTCCTCCCAAGGGATTCACGTGCGTTAGACATTCACCTTCTAATTTCTAATTTCACCTTCGTGAGGAAATTTCAGCAAGGTTCTGGATGAGTTGCCTGTAGTTTTCATCCTGCAAAGGCCCTTCACTGTCATCCTGGTAAGTCTTCATATTCCTAAAGTGGATTTAGTGCTTTCTATATCTCATGTCTTACTATTTCTCTGTTTACTCCACATTTTGATGGAGTACACCCCTCCAGTAGTTTCCTGAGAAAAGGCACTTGAAATCTTGCGTTTCTGCCAATGTCTTTTTTTCTGTCCTCACACCTGGTTGATAATTTGACTAGATATAGGATTCAGAGTTGAAATTCATTTTTTTTCATCTGTCTTTTTGTCCTCCTTTCTGAGAGATTTCTTATTTAAATTTCAAACTTTTACTGAGTTTATACTTTTTTTTTTATCATACTTTTAGTTTCTAAGAGATCTGAGTGTTCCTTCTTTTTAAAGAATGCTATTATTGTGACAATATTTCATCTCTATGAGAATCTCATTTCTATGACAATTATCATGGGAATTTAAAAACATTCACAGAAGTAGGGAAAAGGGTTAATGAACCCTCATGTACCATGAGGATTTCGGAAGCCGTACAGTCTGTTTCTCACATGACCCTCCTATGTTCGTTTTCGTCTCCATCTTTAACAGTGGAGGCTGATCAGATTCCCAGTTATCTGGGGATTCTCTGTTGCTCACGCACGTTTACAGATGTGGGACTACGCAGCTGATTCAAAGTTCTCTGCCTGTGAGTGGAGTTTGTTGACTATAAGTCACCCTGAGGATTATCTGATTGGGCCATTTAAATTGGTCTTTCCTCTTGAATTTGCCCTTTACTCACAGAAAGATCCTTGAATTTTCTGCTAAGAGAGAGGAAAGGCCTTGTTGCTAGCTTTCTGACAGCAGAGCGAGGTGAGGGCTGGGAGGCTCAACACTCAGCACACAGTCACCTAACAATGCTATTCTCATCTCATTATAGGACCTCTGCCTCAGCTACACCTGGGGTTCCAGAGCAGGCCTCCGGTAGTTGCCAGGGCAGGGAAAGAATAAGAGCCCAGAAGTGGAATGCAGGATGGGAGTTCTGGGGTTCTCAGCTCTCCTTAAACAGATTTCAACCAGTCTTCCCAAGTTTAGCAACTTTCCACCTTATTTCCACAGGTGCTGATGCAGCCAGCCTCTTGGCTTTTCAAAAGAGGGAGTAGACTCAACTCAAGTCCACTTTCACGCCCTTCCAAAACCCCAGTAAAATACTAGAGAGGTTTTCCAAGGGTAAACTTACAAGGATGGGGTGAACACTAGGAATGACAATAGCAACAAAACCTGGGACATTGGAAAGAGCAGTAAAGAAAGTAACAGGTCCTAAGCCAGCTTTACACATATTAGTGTGTGTGTGTGTATCTTTCATACCACGGACGCAATAAAAAAACCAGCTTCAAGCCAGCCATATAAATGTAAAAGGACAGCTGTTACGAGTGTTATAAAAATGAATTATTGACAGAGTTCTTTTAATATCAAAATTTATATGACCAGAGGAGTAGAGACAGAGAGAGAAAATTTCAAGAGAAAGAGTCCATGGAATATTTAAACGAGTTTGTTTTCCCTTCTCTTCAAAGGATAATTTCTATCTTTGAATTATAAGACACCCTCAAATTAGAAATAATAGTCCAAGAATTCCACTGTCTCTTTCTTCTTTCCTCATTTAAACTAAGAAAGCAGATTCCTATGGGGGAAGATACACAAGCTCCTAAGAGTGCTTGCAGACTACTTCCCCTACACTGTACATGAAATCCTGCAGAAAGAACCATTAGACAAACACATTTCTGTGGAAAAATGTTCTCAGTGTTCACCAGAAAATACTAACTTCACATTTTCTCACCCTGCTGTATATTTGCTTGTCAGTGACAAAACGCCTAGGACCCTATCTCAAGCCTGTATCTCCACTTAAAGTGAGTTTTTAAGAGGGTGATAATTAAAAACAAAAGTCAGTTTTGTGAAGTAGTTTTTCCTAACTCCTTTCCTCCCCTAAGAAGTCCCTTCGAGTACTTGGTTGCATGAAACAGTCATTTATATGTAAGGACTGAATGTCTGTATCAAAGTATTTTATAATCTTAATTTGCAGGTAGGAAGATGAATTAATGCAAATGATGACAATTTTGTTTTTACTTTCTTTATATTTACACTTCTGATTTTTATTATCACGTTGGTAAGACCAACAATGTTGAATAGAAGTGGTGATAATGAGTACCCTGCCTTTCATTTTTGATTTTTCAGGGGGAAATATTCAGTAGTTTACCATTTAATATGCTTGCTGTAGATTTCTTTGGTAGATAACATTAATCAGATTAAAGAAATCCCCTTCTATTCACAATTTGCCAAAAGTTTTCTTTTTTATCATGAATAAGAGCTGCACTTTTATCAGTTTTTTCCATCTGTTGAAATGCTTATATAATTTCCTACTTCTGTTAATGTGATTAATTAACGGGATTGCTTTTAGATATTTTTTTTCATTTGTAGGTTTTATTTCTATATTACAGACACATGCCCTTTATCAGATAAATGTACTGTTAATATCTTCTATTCAGTGGGTTCATTATTGCAATATTATAGGGCCTCTTACACAATATTGTAAAAGTGGTGATAAAAAGCATCGTTCTTAGAGTGTAGGACTGACACATACACATTGCTATACTTGAAGTGGATAATCACCAAGGTCCTACTGTATAGCACAGGGAACTCTGCTCAATGTTACGTGACAGCCTGGATGAGAGGGGAGTTTAGGGGAGAATGCATATATATATAAGTACAGCTGAGTCCCTTTACTGTCCACCTGAAACTATCACAATATTGTTCATTGGTTATAGCCCAATACCAAATAAAAAGTTTCTTTTTTATTTTTAAAAAGCATCATTCTCTTATTCCTGATCTTGGAAAGAAATATTTCAGTATATTATCCTTTAATATGGTGTTTTCTGAAGAATTTTGTAGATATCCTTTATCAGAATGAGGAAAGTCCTTTCTATTCTAAAAATCTACAGTTTCTATCATGAACAGGTATTTATATTTAGTAAGTGATTTTATTTAAAAATCCAAGCTTATTTTGAATGTTGAGCCAAACTTTCATTCCTGAAATATATGCTCTCAGTACATAATATGATGAATTTAAAATATTTTGCTGGGTTACTCTTTTATCTGTAATCATGCAAGAGACTTGCCTTTAAATATTCCTTTCTTATATTATCTTTAGTTCAGGTTTTGGTATCCAAGTTATGCTGGCCTCATCAAAGAAGCTAGGAAGTATTTCCTCTTTTGGATGCTCCGGAATAACTGCACTTAATATCCTTTAATCTTCCTTTTTAATGACTACAGAATCTGAGGTAATGTTCCCCTTTTCATTCCTGCTATCGACAACACTGACCTTTTTTTCTTGATCAGTCTTGCCAGGAGCTGATCACATTAATGTTTGCAAAAAATAAAATTTTTTATGTCATTTTTCTTTCTATTGCATGTTTTCTATTTCAGTAAGTTCTTCCTTATTATTCCCTGTCTTCTACTATTTTAGGATTACATTTGCTTCTTTTTTTCTAACTTCTTAAAATAGACATTTAGATCACTGATTTTTAACTGTCTTCTTTCTGCCTTTCTTTATATTATTATTTTTGGCTGTGCTGAGCCTTCAGTGTTTGCGCAGGCTTCTTGCTGCAGAGCGCATTCTCCAGGTGCACAGCCTTCAGCAGCTACAGCGCGCAGGCTCTGCAGATTGGGGCTCAAGGGCTCTAAAGTGCAGCCTCAGTAGTCGTGGTGCGCAGGCCAAGCTGCTCCATGGCGCCTAGAACCCTCTCAGATCAGGGATTGAACCTGTGTGCCGCACACTGGCAGGCAGATTCCTATCCACTGTGCCACCAGGGAAGTCTCTAATAGAAGTTTCTAAGGCTGTAAATTTTCTTGTAGAATATAGATTAATACAGATTAAGCTGTATCGCATAAATTTTTATGATCATATTTTCACAATCATTCTGCTAAAAATATTTTCTACTTTCATTGTAATCTCTTCATACATGGTAAGCCGTAAATTCCTCTTATTCTCTACCACTTGATGTAAAGATCCAACTCATTGGAAAAGACCCTGATGCTGGGAAAGATCGAAAGCAAAAGGGAAAGAAGGTGACAAAGGATGAGATGGTTAGTTTCACCAACTCAATGGACATGAATTTGAGCAAACTCCAGGAGACAGTGAAGGACAGCGAAGCCTGGCATGATGCAGTCTATTGGGCTGCAAAGAGTGACACAATTAGTGACTGAACAATAACAACCACCCTACTGATGGACAGTTTCTCATTTTCTTGTTACATTGTATAAATGTCCATTCACATGTTTACATCTATACGATAATATTACACAAGTGAAACTGCTAAGTCAAAGGTTAATTTTGAAAGATTTTGCTACGTTATCTTCCTAAAGATTATACCAATTTATATTTCTACTAGCAATTTATGAGAATGCTTCTCAGAGAAAGATTTTTAAACTGGAGAAGAACAAAATCCGAAGGCTCTGATTTAGGTGTAGAAGATGATGAGCAGTGTTTCACAACTCAATTCAGTTCAGTCACTCAGGCATATCCAACTCTTTGTGACCCCATGGACCACAGCACACCAGGCTTCCCTGTCCATCACCAACTCTTGGAGTTTGCTCAAACTCATATCCATCAAGTTGGTGACGCCATCCAACTATCTAATCCTCTGTCGTCCCCCTCTCCTCCCGCCTTCAATCTTTCCCAGCATCAAGGTCTTTTCCAATGAGTCAGCTCTTCGCATGAGGTGGCCAAAGTATTGGAGTTTCAGCTTTAGCATCACTCCTTCCAATGAATATCCAGGAATGATCTCTTTTAGGACGGACTGGTTTGATCTCCTTGCTGTCTAGGGGACTCCCAAAAGTCTTCTTCAATACCACAGTTCAAAAGTGTCAATTCTTTGGCACTCAGCTTTCTTCACAGTCCAACTCTCACATCCATACATGACCACAGGAAAAACTATAGCTTTGACTAGATGGACCTTTGTCGGCAAAGTAATGTCTCTGCTTTTTAACATGCTGTCTAGGTTGGTCATAGCTTTTCTTCCAAGGAGCAAGTGTCTTTTAATTTCATGGCTGCAGGCATCATATGCAGTGATTCTGGAGCCCAAGAAAATAAAGTCTGTCACTGTTTCCATCGTTTCCCCATCTATTTGCCATGAACTGATGGGACAAGATGCCATGGTCTTTGTTTTTTGAATGTTGAGTTTTAAGCCAGCTTTTTCACTCTCCTCTTTCACTTTCATCAAGAAGCTCTTTAGATCTTCTTCACTTTCTACCATAAGGATGGTGTCATCTGTGTATCTGAAGTTATTGATATTTCTCCTGGTAATCCTGATTCCAGTTTGTGTTTCATCTAGCCCAGCATTTCACATGATACACTCTGCATATAAGTTAAATAAGCAGGGTGACCATATACAGTCTCAATATATTTCTTTCCCAATTTGGAAGCAGTCTGTTGTTCCATGTTGGGTTCTAACTGTTGTTTCTTGACCTGCATACAAATTCTCAGGAGGCAGGTAAGGTGGTCTGGTATTCCTAGCTCTGAAAATTTTCCACAGGGTGTTGTGATCCACAGAGTCAAAGGTTTTGGCTTAGTCAACAAAGCAGATGCTTTTCTGGAACTCTCTTGGTTTTTCTATGATCCAACAGATGTTGGCAATTTGAGCTCTGGTTCCTCTGCCTTTCACAACTGGGGTATGACAATTTGGAGACACATTCTTAGGAATCCACCTACGAACTCTCTTTAAGAATAGAGATACTTTATGTCTTCATTTCAATATTAACCTTAATACAAATATTCTGAATCTTACTTACAGAGAAACACATTAGCACTACCATCTGACTTCAGAGCCTATAGTCACTTTAGGGCTTCCCTGGTGGCTCAGAAAGTAAATAATCCGCCTTCAATGCAGGAGACCCCAGTTTGATTTCTGAGTTGGGAAGCTCCCCTGGAGAAGGGAACCGCTACCCATTCCAGTATTCTGTCCTGGAGAATTCCATGGACTGAATAGTCCATGGGGTTGCAAAGAGTTGGATACGACTGAGTAACTTTCACTTACTGATTTGTTAGATGAATTTGTTGAGCGCTGACATCTTTTGGAGAGGGGCATGGCGACCCACTCCAATATTCTTGCTTGGAGACTCCTATGGACAGAGGAGACTGGCGGGCTGCAGTCCATGGGGCCGCAAAGAGTCAGACATGACTGAGCGACTGACATTATACCCCACTGGCGCAACACAGCACTGCTTTAAATGCATAAGGGCCAGAGGAGTTCTACAAGGGCGCCCTTAGGAGCAAAACCTATTCTTCCACCTCTGAAAGGTCACCTCCCCCTGTGACTTCTTAATATCCATTAAAATAAATGTTTTAAATAAAATAAAACAAGAGGAGTTCTGTTTCTTGAAATGGTAGAGTAGTTCACAGGTAATGGTTATAAATTCTGGACAAAATGCAAAAAGTAATTAGTGGAAGGCACTGGAGAGTAACTAAAAGCTGTCAGATATTGGAAAAGAGTCAGGAAAGACAGGAGAGTAGGAGAGACAGGAAGGTAGGTGTGTTTTCCATTTTTTACAGCTCTTTACCTCAAAACAGCTCCCAGTTAGTGCCACGCAGAGAATCAAGACTTATATAAGAACATGTCGTCTCACTCCTTGAAGACTCAGAGGACAGATATTAGGGTGACCATAACATTTGAAAAGTGAGGAATCTCAGGCAGAAGTAAGCACTGAGTGGGAGCCATGCCTTCTGAGTCTGCTCCCCACTCGAATTTCTGGGTGACTCCTGAACTATGTACGTATGGGGCAGAAGCCAGCAAAATAAAGCCAGCACAGTGCTGGACACAAGAGAGATGCCCAGAGCTACGCAGGACATTTAGCTACGTAGGAAATTTAATCATTTGTTTCTTTTTGTTTTTTTTCCAAATTAAATGTCCTTAACATTTGGATTTTTAGGAAAGTCAATTAGTCATCCTGATACTAGAGGGATGTTTTGTTTGTTTCTTTCATGGAAGTGTGTGTTGTTTTTTTTTTAATTGAAATAGAGCTGATTCATGGAATGTTTTAAAATTTAAATTTAAAAATCAAAGTTTGTTTTTTTAAATGAACGGTATTACAAATTACTGACTTCTCATTTTTAGAAGTTTAATACCGTCTTAACACAGTTTTGTAATATAAGTGGTGCTCTTTAAACTCTTTATCCACCTCTACCACACTGAGTACAGTCAAATGGTTTGGGGAATTATCTAGATTACTTTTTAGCCCCTAAAAATACACTATTTCTGTAAAGAAAAAAGCAGGTCTAATCAACCTGAGGATAACTTAGCAAGAGCTATCTTGGAAATAGTTTTTAAAACACCTTTATAGGGAGGAAAAGTGACATTAAAAATAAGGCTGAAAGAGGAAGTTTGGGTTTACCAACTTAACTCATGAAAGACTGTGGTGAGGTTGGTGAAGTATCTATTGCTTTAAATGTGGCGAGTGTCAGGGAGTGGGGCCATGTTTTAACAGAAAATCTACCCTACCATCTGCTCGTTCAAGAGCAGTCTACCGCTATTAGTCTGATTGTTTGGTCACCATGGGATTAAAATATTAAAACAACTAATCTCCTAACATGGCAGAGTGTCAAATGCACTGAATACCAGTCCTCTTGGAATCAAATAAAAGGAGTTCTTGTGGGATATAAAGAAATAAATCTTTGCAATAGTAATAGTTACCCAATTGAGAAACCAGCTTCTAGTGTTGCAGAAACAAAAATTCTTATTAATAGTAATCTAGAATGTGCTCCTAAATACAGAGTATTCCACCAAAAAACATAGGGTCAGATTTAGCATCAATAGATAAACTATACTAAAAAAAAAAGACATAAAACAATGCTTAGCAGCTGACACCTCTATACCTTCTCATTAGAATGTTTGAATTTTCATGCCACAAAGACTCCAAAATGTGAGCTAACAAACAACATCGCTAAACCCTCAAGAAAGGCGAAAAGCAGAGAAAAGGAAAGATATAAGCATCTGAATGCAGAGTTCCAAAGAATAGCAAGAAGAGAT
>SJYA01002207.1:794619-917309 GCA_006410615.1 Neotragus moschatus | reverse complement strand
ATCTTGAATCTTTAGATCACTTGGAACCCTCTGGTTCTGGCAAGGTGGACCACACTTTTCTACTAAGGGCCACATTGCTTGAAGACAAGGCAAAGGCTTCCCTTCATAGGACAAGATAAGCCATTACACAGTGTCTGCTCACACCCTCCCTTTTAGTCACTAACTCAGAGACCAGGGTTAAGTCACAACATAATTTTACTGTGGACTTGCTCAGTCATTCATGAGTATATAAACTATACTTCAAAATACCTGAAATCTAGCCAACATGTACCAGCAGGAGCAAAAGACTTTTCATGAAATTGCATCAAGTGGGCATATGGACGTTTACTTAAATTTTGGGATGGGGTTTAAAATGTAGAGTCATTCAGTTATTGATAGAATTGAAAAGAATAAGGCTCAGAAAGATCCTATAGCCAGTGCTTATAGGTACAAAACAGTATGATCCTACAAAACTATATCAAGACTCTACTATCAACTATAAAGAAAGCTAGTGGAGGTGATGGAATTTCAGCTAAGCTGTTTCAAATCCTCAAAGATGATGCTCNAATTGAAAAGAATAAGGCTCAGAAAGATCCTATAGCCAGTGCTTATAGGTACAAAACAGTATGATCCTACAAAACTATATCAAGACTCTACTATCAACTATAAAGAAAGCTAGTGGAGGTGATGGAATTTCAGCTAAGCTGTTTCAAATCCTCAAAGATGATGCTCTGAGAGTGCTGCACTCAATATGCCAGCAAATTTGGAAAACTCAGCAGTGGCCCCAGGACTGGAAAAGGTCAGTTTTCATTTCAGTCCCAAAGAAAGGCAATACCAAAGAATGCTCAAACTACTGCATGCTTGCACTCATTTCACATGATAGCAAAGCAATGCCCAAAATTCTCCAAACTAGGCTTCAACAGCACATGAACTGAAAACTTTGAGATGTTCAAGCTGGATTTAGAAAAGGGAGAATAACCGGAGATCAAATTGCCAGCATCCGTTAGACCATAGAAAAAGCTAGAGAATTTCAGAAAAACATCTAATTTTGTTTCACTGACTATGCTAACACCTTTGACTGTGTGGATCACAACAAACTGTGGAAAATTCTTCAAAAGATAGGAATACCAGACCACATTACCTGCATCCTGAGAAACCTGTGTACAGAATAAGAAGCAACAATAAGACTGGACATGGGACAATGAACTCATTCAAAATTGGGAAAGAAGAATGTCAAGGCTGAATATTATCACCCTTCTTATTTAGCTTATATGCAGAGTATATCATGTGAAATGTTGGGCTGAATGAATCACAAAATGGAATCAAGTTTTCTTGGAGAAAGATAAGCAACCTCAGATATGCAGATTGATGCCACTTTAATGGCAGAAAGCAAAGAGGAACTAAAGAGCCTCTTGATGAAGGTGAAAGAGGAGAGTGAAAAAGCTGGCTTAAAACTCAACATTCAGAAAACTAAGATCATGGCATCTGGTTCCATGACTTCATGACAAATAGATAGGGAAACAGTGACAGATTTTTATTTTGGGGGGTTCCAAAAATCACTGCAGATGATGACTTCAGCCATAAAATAAGATGCTTACTCCTTGGAAGAAAAGCTATGACCAACCTAGATAGCATATTGAAAAACAGAGACATTACTTCCCAACAAAGGTCCATCTAATCAAAGCTATGGTTTTCCTAGTGGTCATGTATGAATGTGGAGTTGGGCCATAAAGAAAGCTGAGCACAGCTTTTGAACTGTGGTGTCTGAAGAAGACTTTTCAGAGGCACTAGGATCTTCTTGCAAGGAATTCAAAGCAGTCAATCCTAAAGGAACCCAATCCTGAATATTCATTACAGAGACTGATGCTGAACCTGAAGCATGAATGTTTTGGCCACCTGATGAGCAGAGTTGACCTGTTGTGGGAGGAGAATGGGGTGACAGAGGATCAGAGGGTTGGATGGCATCACTGACTCAATGGACATGAGATTCAGCAAGTTTCAGGAGATGGTGAAGGATAGGGAGGCCTGGCATGCTGTAGCCCATGGGGGTCACAGAGTCAGACATGACTGAGTGACTAAACGACAGCAATAAATTATAAAATTGCAGAGTTTAAAAAAGGAAGAAATAAATGCCTCTCCATCACAGATACATTTGATAATTCCATTCATTGTTATTTCATTTTAAACTTGGAATGAAATATTTGACTTCAAAGTCATTTTGTGAGCAGTGTTTCCAGAAAACATTACTATCTATGACTTCTTATGTTTTTGTGTTTGTGTGTATGTGTGTGTAAATTTTCCAGCACTTACATATATAGATCTTAGAATATATTGTACTTTATTTTTCCCACACTGAGAGATGGAATATTAAAGACAAAAAGCAGAACCACCACTTTCACATAATTTGGTATTTATCAAAGTTTTAAACATTTATATTCAAGTAGGAAAAAAAAACAAAGTTGATGAACTCCTCATAATTTCATTGATTTTTAAATTTCAGAGTATTTATTTTATTATTTCAGAGAATTTATTCTCTTCTTTATCCTACTTTTCTTTTGGTGTGATGTAGACTGGTATTTTGTTTAAGAGGTAGGATTTTAGCATCTGAATGCCTGATTTCAAATCAAGACTTATCCACTTGCAAGTGTGAAACTTAAGAAAATAAGTCACTACAAATGACCCAATTTCATTCCTTTATATAACTGAGTAATATTTTGTTGTATGTATACAACAAAATACATTGCATATATTAACAAGAGCCAGGACATGGAAGGAACCTAAGCATCTATCAACAATTGGATATATATGTACATCTGTACCACATCTTTATCTATTCATTTGTTGATAAGCATTTAGGTTACTTCTATGTCTTGGCTATTGTAAATAGTGCTTCCCTGGTGGTCAGCTGTTAAAGAATCTGCCTGCTATGTGGGGGACCTGGGTTTGATCCCTGAGTTGGGAAGATGTCCTGGAGAAGGGAAAGGCTATCCACTCCAATATTCAGACCTGGAGAATTCCATGGACTGTATAGTCCATGGGATCTCAAAGAGTCAGACACGACTGAGAGACTTTCACTTTCACTTTTCACCACATCTTCTTTATCTATTCATTTGTTGATAGACATTTAGGTCGCTCCCATGTCCTGGTTATTGTAAATAGTGCTACAATGAATGTTGGAGTATATGTGTCTTAAGGTGTAAAGACTGTCATACAGAGCAAATAAGTCAGAAAAAGAAAAATAAATATTGCATACTAATGCATATATGTAGAATCTAAATGAAATGGTATAGGTGATCTTATTTGCAAAGCAGAAATACAGACACAGTCATAGAGAACAAACATATGGATCAATGCCTAGGGGGAAGATGTGGGAGAGATGAACTGGGAGATTGGGATTGCCATGTACACACTTTTGATACTATACGTAATATGGATAATTAATGAGAACCTCGTGGTCACCAACATGGGAAAGAAATCCAAAAACAATGGATATATGTAAATTCATAGCTGATTCACTTAGATGTACATAGAAATTAACACAACATTATAAAGCAACTGTACTCATAAAAATTAATAAAACAAAAAGAAAAGATCTCAGGCCCTGTGTGCCTCAGCTTCCTTTTTCTGTAAAATGAAAGTAACCATAGAAACTATATTAGAAATTTGTAATGATTAAATGAATAAAATTTGTAAGCTGACTAGCATAGGGGCTGGGACATATTAAGGATTTAATAAATATTAATAGCTATTAGCAATTACAGAGGGCATTCTTTCATTACTCTGATAAAGACACTTGATGTGTTTGGCCTAGAGTCATCAACACCAACTAATGCTTATACCTACCAATTATAGAAGCTAATTATTATTATTTTTTTTGAGTAAACCTTATTCATTAGAACTAATTATAATGAAACACATAACCATGCCTATTCTTATCTGCAACCTATGCATCTAATTAAAAAACTGCAAGTAGAAACTTAAAAAAGAAAAAGCTTAAGAATTAACTTTAGTTGTTATAGCACTTTAAACTCTGTCATATATGTAGCACATTAAAGCATAATGAATATAGCAAAATAGATCAAGTGAAATCATTAATATACAGCTTTTATATCATCTTTGACTTCTACAGTGCAGTTCTGAAGGTCAATATGACAGTCATCATATTGCCTGATTTCCCAGGCAAAAACACTGAAATGGGTTGCCATTTCCCTCTCCAGGGGATCTTCCAGACCAAAGGATTAAACCCTCATCTTCTGCATTGGCAGGTGAATTCTTTATCAATGAGTCACCAGGGAAGCCCATGGAATGACCATAGCCCAATAGTATTGCTTTTTAGCTCTCTTTAAGCCCCAAATATCTGTCATTAAGGACCAAGGACGAACTGAGTTGTTACTAACGTTTCCTAGGCTGTTTTTCTTTGATTTGCTTCTTTATTTTGCTTATTTTTTTCCTAAAATCTTGCCTTATTCAAGGCAAGATAAATCTTCACTTATTCAAGGCAATGTCCTAGCCCCTAAAAGCATTTGCATCCATGATTAATATTATACCATGATATTCTACATGTGTATTTTAGGAAAGAATAAGGCAAGTCAGAAGGAAATGCATAATTAAGAATAAGAAAAGAANCCCTTTGCAATAAAGAACAAAAATTAACATTTTTGCATTCTATTATATAATTTGAATTTTCAGAGAAAATCAACTATATTGACTCTGAAAAAAAAAAAAATTCTCCTACAATGAAAGCCATACAATCAGCTTATTATATATTTTAACTAAATTATTTGTAGGCCATAGTAATTCAAGCAAAATGAAGAACTGATATATGGGTAATTTCTTTTTGTCTCATGGTCTACAAGTGATCACAGCAACAGTGAAGCTAACAATGTCTTATACTGTTAAATTATAAAATTCCTCACATTCTTCTAGCAAGATTCCTTAGAAATAATAAATACTGCTTAAATATAGCAAAAGAAAATATACTGTTAAAGATACTACACTAAATGTTATCATACAAAAGTCTTAATGTTAAGTAATAGAAAAGGTCATTCACTTTATGTAATGTTACAATCTACGGTCTTACTGATTATAGTGCATGGGATCTCAAAAGAGTAGGACTTAACAGCAACTAAAGAAGAACAAAAATATTGTCTTCCAGTCAGACCTAACAACTTAAAAAAAAAAGCAGAAATTCTATTTTTATACTGCTGGAATTTATTTTTCATAACATTTCCTATTTGGAATCCCTGGAAAAGATTTTAGCATATTTACATACCTACCCTGCAGACCAAAACTTGATAAGCTAAATAAACAGCATTTCAGGAATGGCTGGTGGATTGCAGGTAGGCCTGAGGTATAATGGAAAGGAAACCAGATTGACAGACAGACCTGTGCTTAAACTATGGATGCACCACTACCTAGATGTTTTCATTGGGATGTGTTATTAATGTCTACAGTTTTTATATCCAAACAAATTTCAGAGACTTTTTAAGGGTCAAAGTAAGTGGCTTAATGAAATGAACAATAAACAGTGCTTTCCACTTATATGTAATCAAAATTGTGGGCATTTTTTGAGATATAAATATATAAGAAGACAAGACACACAAAAAAAAATCTCACAATTTAATGGTTGAATTAGACTTATAAACAAGGGAAGCACAATTTTATATGACAAATTCCAAATGAAATAGTGAACAAGTCACAGAACTATGAACAAAGTGATAGTAGAATCTAGGGAAAGAAGCAAAAATCTTCGAGAAAGAGACAGTAAACTATAAAATAATTTAAAACTTCAATTTTTTTTTTGGGGGGGGACTCTCACTCCTATTCTGAAATTAAAGAAAACAGTCATGTTTAAAAATAATGTGACCAAAAAATTTAAAAATAATTTTTTAGTCAACACCACTACAGGGATTTATGTTACAACTTGCAAAGAAAATGTCCTCACAGCAGAAATATTTCATTTATCATTCAATTATCTAATATACCTTGAATTATATGGAGCACAGTATAAACATGATAAATCCTTTCATCTTTCTCATGAGAATGTCATACTGATAAACTATCATAAACATTCAAATTTAATAACATTAAAAAAGTATCTTAAGTATTTTCATATTATGTGCTTTAAACTAAATGTGTTACATTTGTTAAATCGTAACATGGATATGCTACATAATTAAAGATGAAACTATTTTGAAAAGCAAGAATAATCCAAATAATATTCTTCCTCATCAAATGGAATAAAACCTTGATTTTAATGGACAATGGAGAGGTTGGTGAGCATGTAAATGTACCCGAGAGTGGCTCATTTTTATATAGATTGAGTTTTTGTCTGTGTGATTATCTCTGCATGATTTTCTTGTAAAGCATGTACATGTGGATTCAACTTGTCAGGGCACAGATGTTGGCATTGAGAAGGCAAAACTTTACCTCTACCCATCTTAGGTTTTTAGTGAAGACTGAAGAAAAAACAGATTAACAAGAGAAAACAGCTTTTTCATGTGAATTGTGGAGAGAAACCTGAAACAAAGAGAAATTCAAGGCAATGGCTTAGGACTTTGGCTTACACAAGGTCTTCAGTGAAAAGCAATCCATTTGTATATAAATGACGGGACAAGGGAAATAGCCATCTGTGTCTGAGGGTGTCAAGATGCAAGGCGGTATCTAAAAGGGAAGGAATGCCTGGAGGAAGATTGTTTGCAGTTCCTCTGGTGCCATCTCTGGGCTGACAAGAGTGTTTCTCCACTAAAAGGAGATTTTTACATATTGCCTTCAGGCTGAAATGAGAACGTTTACTCTGGGTTTTCTGCTTCTTAATTGCCTTCAGCTCAAAATTACTTTTATGTCAAAGAGGCATGTATTGGGATTAAGATCCTGGTTTCCTTCAATAGATAGATAGAAAAATATTTATTTAAATGTCAGAATAGGTCTGAAATTGTCATGCTGTCTAATTGAATGAGCCTTAACAATATCCCAGGTGACATTTTGTTATATATAGTTGAAAATACTCAATTAATTGTATTCACGTAACTTGTAAAACAAGCTAGAACTAACCCCTGACACATCTGCTTTGGAAAGATAAAACCAAAATTTGGATGCTTAGTCACTCAATCATGTCCAACTCTTTGCTGCCCTTTGGATTGTAGCTTGCAGGGCTCCTCAATCTATACGATTCTTCAGGCAAGAATAGCAGAGTGGGTTGCCATGCCCTCCTCCAGGGGATCTTCTTGACCCAGGAATCGAACCTGTGTCTCCCGTGTGTTTCCTGCATTACAGGCGAATTCTTTACCTGCTGGGCTATCAGGAAAGCCCATAACACTTTATAGTAAATACGTAGCTTGAAAAGTCCCACTGCTTCTTGTTCTCAATACATTCACAAGTAACGACGACCTGATCATTTCCCCGAAATATCATTTCTTCCCCTAAAGTCACCACTGTTCCAAACCAAGTGCCCCCAAATCCCAATCCAGGACAGAGCTCTAGTCTTAATACTTTCCTTTGAATTTTCCAGTAAATTATTAAGATTTATTCTTAGCAGCAGACTTACACACTTAGCAAAAGAGAATACACAAAATTCCATTCTTTTATATATGTCATTTAGAATCTTGTGGAGGTATTATATGCTCACCTATTAACATATTCTCTAGATTTATGGGAACACCATCATTCTCAAACATAGCCAATTGAAAAGGGTTATGATTTCATGGGTCAATAAAAAGTTATTTTACAGCTTCTAATTATTTGAAAAATGAAATTCAAACTTCTCAGGATGGTTTTCAAAATTAAATCAAAGTTAACATGCACAATTAGCTCATAATATGTTTATAGATTTTAATAGTAATATATAAATCATGCTGCTAAATGACATCTGACTCTCTGTGACCCCATGGACTGTAGGCTGCCAGGCTCTTCTGTCCATGGGATTTTCCAAGCAAGAATACTGGAGTGCTTTGCCATCTCCTACACCAGGGGATCTTCCCACGCAGAGGTTGAACTCATGCCTCTTGCATGTCCTGGATTGGCAGGCAGATTCTTTACCACTAGAGTCATCTGAGAAACCCCATATACATCATAGTTATATGTTATATAGATGTTACTTTTTAAATATGGAATTGTATTCTTTGGCTCTAGGAGCAAATCCTATGTTATTCTAACTAAACAAATAAAATAAAACAAAAGATCCATATATAAGCATGTATAAACAATGCTTATATGTTATGTATAATATTCATAGTTTATATATCATATATCACATATAATTTGATCATATTAATCTAGGCAATTTTCATAATTTCTATAGAATATTATGTTAAAATTAGACCAGTTGCATTGAAAACAAGAATGATTTCCTTGAAAAGATGTCTTTCTAACTTCTTTTTGCATAAAGTTCCATCTGTTTCCCACAAATAGCTCTCAGTACTTAACCTGAGGCATTAATGGCCACTGCAATCCTGTAACGTACCAGCTTGCTGTATTCGCCAAAATGGGGGAAAAACAATGACATGTCACTGTAGATGTTTAACAAATTGACAAAGATAGAGAATATAATGAAGACAATTTATTTGTTTTTAGAGTGAGAACATTGCATACTTTTCCAAGAAACTGAATGTTCATATAGTTCTTGCCCCAGAATCCTTAATTCTTAGTATATACTTGAAACATTTTATCACCTTTGCCTTTCACTTCGACAAAGTCCATATAATCAAAGCTATGGTTTTTCCAGTAGTCATGTATGGATGTGAGAGTTGGACGATAAAGAAGGCTGAGCCCAGAAGAATTGATACTTTTGAACTGTGGTGCTGGGAAGACTCTCGAGAGTCCCTTCATCTGCAAGGAGATCAAACCAGTCAAACCTAAAGGAAATCAACCCTGAATATTCATTGGAAAGACTGAAGCTGAAGTTGAAGCTCCAATATTCTGGCTACCTGATGTGAAGAGCCAACTCATTGAAAAACACCCTGATGCTGGGGAAGATTGAAAGCAAGAGGAGAAGAGGGAAACAGAGGGTAAGATGGTTAGATAGCATCATCAACTCAATGGACGTGAGTTTGAGCCAACTCCAGGAGAGAGTGAAGGACAGGGAAGCCTGGTGTGCTGCAGTCCATGGTGTCGCAAAGCATCGGACACAATTGAGCAAATGAATAAGCATAACACTTGGAATAAACAGGTACAGAATTGCAAGAGGATGTGGTCAAGAATATTTACTGCAATGCAATTTGTATTTGGCAAGAATCACATAATTAAATTTCATTTAATTATGAAAATATTCATAATTAAAGAAATGGATTAGTTGAAATGTGATTGAAATTAAAAATTTCATGACCTGGATCTTCAGCCTGAGGGGCAGGTTTCATATTTGGCACAATCCAGAGATAACAGAGGTCCTCTCAAGGAACATAAGCCATAGATACCATCTTAGAGCTCTTTTTTGGCCCTCCTTTAGCTTGCTGGTATCTACCAGAACAGAACTTATACACTCACTTGAGCCCAGATTTTTTTTTTTTTTTTTTTTTCAAATACTTCCCAGATGGCCTAGCTGTGGAAACCAGCAGAACTTAAACTTTTATTCCCATAGGACTTTTATTCCCATACATTCCCANTTGGCCCTCCTTTAGCTTGCTGGTATCTACCAGAACAGAACTTATACACTCACTTGAGCCCAGATTTTTTTTTTTTTTTTTTTTGCAAATACTTCCCAGATGGCCTAGCTGTGGAAACCAGCAGAACTTAAACTTTTATTCCCATAGGACTTTTATTCCCATACATTCCCATGTATATATTTGCATACTTTTTAAAGCTGGTGTCTGAGGCATATAAATAACAATAATACTACATATTTTGAAAGTATGTATGTGAATTAAAGGAGAGGGCAAATTTGTGTCAGTGGAAGATGAAATTAGGATGCAGTTACCAAGTAAGATGGTAGGTGTTGCAAGAGGGCATCAGAGGGCAGACACACTGAAACCATACTCACAGNAACCCTGGGATTTCTTTGGAAGGAATGATTCTAAAGCTGAAGCTCCAGTACTTTGGCCACCTCATGGGAAGAGTTGACTCCTTGGAAAAGACTCTGATGCTGGGAGGGATTGGGGGGCAGGAGGAGAAGGGGACGACCGAGGATGAGATGGCTGGATGGCATCACCGACCGAGGATGAGATGGCTGGATGGCATCACCGACTTGATGGACGTTGAGACTGAGTGAACTCTGGGAGATGGTGATGAACAAGGAGGCCTGGTGTGCTGCAGTTCATGGGGTTGCAAAGAGTCGGACATGATCGAGTGACTGAACTGAACTGAACTGAAAGGTGAAAATTGCAAATTAAAGTAAAAAAATAAAAAGCCCAGAAAGACTAATGATGCAAATATGCCATGAATTTTAACATATCATTAATTCACATTTAAGGAACAGGTTCCCAAAAGAAAGATTAACATATAATCAAGCAAAGAAAGTGTGGAACACATTTTTAGGTTAATTGTTCTTATTTTTGCTTTTTCCTCTGTCCTGAATAGAGATGCTAGTGTTTGGGACTGAATCGTTAATGATTAATGTCATTGTAGAAAGGAAAAAAAGGAATAATAGTCCCTATTTTATCTGATCTCTAGGGTCTTTTCTTTTTATTCAGTCCAAAAGACTTGATTTGAAAAGCTTACAAAAATGTAATTGGACAGGTTATTTATTCATATTAATCAAACATACTAATTAACAAAATTGCTTTTCATTTTAACTTATGAGTATTTCCTGCTACATTTTTTGCAATATTTAATTTCTGTCTAAATAATAAGAATAGGCTTAACTGACAATCAAATAAGCAAGTACTCCATTTCACACAGTGAAATTTTAAGATGAAAAACACATTTTTATGTGAAGTGAACAATAGTTCTGATTGAGTTGAACCCATTCTAGTAAGTTTAATGCTGACTTTTGAAAAAAAATAGATGTAAATATTCTTCAAATGCATAATTTCCTCTATCTTTTCCCACATAGCACCTAGTAAGATGACTCTGATTGCTGTGTAGGAAAAGATACAGGAAAACAGAAGATATGATAAAGAAAACAGGGGAATATTGCACCACTATAATTGAATATAGGACTTCCATAGTGGCTTAGGTGGTAAAGAATCTGCCTACAATGCAGGAGACCCGGTTTTGATTCCCGGGTTGGGAAGATCTCCTAGAGAAGGGAATGNTGACTCTGATTGCTGTGTAGGAAAAGATACAGGAAAACAGAAGATATGATAAAGAAAACAGGGGAATATTGCACCACTATAATTGAATATAGGACTTCCATAGTGGCTTAGGTGGTAAAGAATCTGCCTACAATGCAGGAGACCCGGTTTTGATTCCCGGGTTGGGAAGATCTCCTAGAGAAGGGAATGGCAACCCACCCCAACTGAATACAAGATTCACATTACATTTTGAGGTTAGAAACCAAAAAAAAAAAAAAAAGATTTAACTTGAGTAGTGCTTTAGGATGTTCATATTTATATTACAGGATTGGTGTTCAAGTGATAATAATTATAATGTTTCTACCATTGTGCTCAATGAATAGAAATATTGTTGAAATCCAGATATTTCTATAGCTTCAAAGACTAAAATTATCTGTATATTTCAATATATGTGGTTTTAATCAATTAACACAATTATAGTCACTTTTTAAACTTTCAGTTCAGTTCAGTTCAGTTCAGTCGCTCAGTCCTGTCCGACTCTGCGACCCCATGAATCATAGCACACCAGGTTTCCCAGTCTGTCCATCACCAACTCCCAGAGTTCACTCAGACTCAAGCCCATCAAGTCAGTGATGCCATCCAGCCATCTCATCCTCTGTCGTCCCCTTCTCCTCCTGCCCCCAATCCCTCCCAGCATCAGAGTCTTTTCCAATGAGTCAACTCTTCGCATGAGGNGCCAGGCCTCCCTGTCCATCACCAACTCCCAGAGTTCACTCAGACTCAAGCCCATCAAGTCAGTGATGCCATCCAGCCATCTCATCCTCTGTCGTCCCCTTCTCCTCCTGCCCCCAATCCCTCCCAGCATCAGAGTCTTTTCCAATGAGTCAACTCTTCGCATGAGGTGGCCAAAGTACTGGAGCTTCAGCTTTAGCATCATTCCTTCCAAAGAAATCCCAGGGCCGATCTCCTTCAGAATGGACTGGTTGGATCTCCTTGCAGTCCAGGGGACTCCCAAGAGTCTTCTCCAACACCACAGTTCAAAAGCACCAATTCTTCGGCGCTCAGCCTTCTTCACAGTCCAACTCTCACATCCATACATGATCACTGGAAAAACCATAGCCTTGACTAGACGGACCTTAGTCGGCAAAGTAATGTCTCTGCTTTTGAATATGCTATCTAGGTTGGTCATAACTTTTCTTCCAAGGAGTAAACGTCTTTTAATTTCATGGCTGCAATCACCATCTGCAGTGATTTTGGAGCCCCCCAAAAAGTAAAGTCGGACACTGTTTCCACTGTTTCCCTGTCTAAAACGTCCATTTATAGAATACTAATATCCACTTAGAAATAAAAGTAGAGGAAACATTTTCCTCCCTCTGCATTAACCAAAGCAACTAGCTAGTTCCAATTCAATCAATTTCAATCAGTCCATGAATGTATACTAATATTCCAAATTCAACAAATATCTAGGTTTTAGGGAATAAGATAGCCTATACTGTCATGTTACATTCAAATGCTAATTCTTTGTAGCTCATGTAGGTTAATGTTAACTGTGGCTTTCCAAGGTTCCTTGATGAGTTATCTGACTGATTGATCCCAGGTGTGGTTATCCAATGCAAATTAATTAAGCTCAATTTTAGTCATTAGCAGTGGGGCTTGGTGTCCTAGATAAAATAAAATGTATGTTGCTCAAAGAATGAATAAGAAAAAAAATCAAAATAATTCTTGATTAAGAAAGGTATCTTAATAACTCACATTTTATCCAACTCATCAATATCTTGGCTCATTGACCTGTCTTGTCTTTCAGGACCACTAAAAATGATTAAATTGGCACAAAATCAAAATGTATGTGTGCTATGAAATAATATTACATATTATATTTTATTCTTTACCTGGCTAAGTGACAAGTACAAACTAATTTTTATACCACAATAATACTTGTGAATCAAAGCCTCTCCTGCTTTCTCGCACATCAAGAAAAGCCCTTAAAAGTTTGTACATGTTTGTGACACTTGCTAAAAGTGATTGGAGTTGAAACATAAAATCATGAATACAGAATCAGTCAATTACTCACATAAAATAGGAGTGTATTTGCTAATTTCCATGGGCATGTACATGATTTATGTGGTTTACTTAGTTTCAATGTAAGAAAAGTCCTAAAATATGGAATACAAAAAAATTGTTGATGATTACTTCTGCAGTAATAACCTAGGCATCATTTTCACTTAGGCCAAATAGGTCATAAAGATGCCTAGGTATTACCTAGATAATTTATATATAGAGACTTATATAAAGACTTTATTTTTTTAGAGCAGCTTTAGATTTACAACAAAATTAAGAAGAAGGTACAGAGATTTCACTAGACACCCTGATGCTACATATGTACAGCCTCCGACATTATCACTATCATTCACCAGAATCTTCCCAATCTGATCATGGGAAACACTGATCTTGTATTTTATAATATTCCCTTTTCCAGATGTCATATCCTCAGAATTACATAGTTTGTAGCCTTTTCAAGTTAATAATATGAATTTAATGTCTCTTCATGTATTTTTACCACTAGATATTTTATTTCTTTCCAGCACTAAACAATGTTTCATTCTCTGGAGGTGACACAGTAAATCCATTCAGTAAGAAAAAAAGACCTCTTGGCTGCTTTCAAGAATTGTCAATTATAAAGATATTATAAACATTTGTGTGAAGATTTCTGTGTGGACATAGTTTTCAACTTCTCTGAGTACACACTAAGGTGCACAATTACTGGGTTCTATGATGAGTATATGGTCATTCTATGATTCTATGATGACTAGTGGTCCCAGACTCCTTTTTCCATCTGCTCATAAGATATTACCTTCTGGATGCAGAAAAGGCATCTGAAATCTAAAAAGAACCCTGGATACCATTTCATTCTTCATGCTTCCAAATCTCAATGGCAGAGGAGAAGGACATCATCTTCTCCTGCAAGAACTCCAAAGTCACAACTAGTTGCTGAACAACCATCAACAGGAGAATGTCGGATCCCATCAAAAAAGGATATCCATGTGCAAGGACAAAGTAGAATCCCCAGCAAGATGGTAGAAGGGGTGAAATCACGTTTGGAATTAAACCCCATACCCAGCAGAGATGCTCAGAGGGCTCAAAGAAAGCCTTGTGTGCCCCAGGACACAGAACCCACAGAGACTGAGCCAGACCTGTGTTTGAGTCTCCTCAGAGACTCAGAGGTGGAGGCAGGAAGTGGCCACAGGGCAGGGGCTCTGGATGCAGCTATCTGGTCACACAGGTTGAGGCATAAGCCCTCTTGGAGGTCTCAATTAACCCCACCATAGATCCGTCAAGCAGACAACCCACAAACTGCAAAACAATTATACCAAAGAAATTCTCACACTGTTAAGAAAGTTCTAGGACCTACAATTTTCCCAACCTTGGGATCTGGGAAAAGGGCTGAGGACTCCAAGAGAATTTGACTTTGGAGGCCAGTAGGATTTGGTTACAGAACTTATACAGGACTGGGGAAACAGACTCTTAGAAGGCAAAAACAAAATCTTGTGAGCACAAAGACCCAGGAGAAAGGAGCAGTGATCCCACAAGAGACTGGCACAGACTTTCCAGTGAGTGTCCAGGAGTCTCTGGCAGAGGCATGGGTTGGCAGTGGCCTGCTGCAGGGTTGATGACACTGAGTGCAGCAGTACATGCATGGGATCTTTCGAAGGAGGTAACCATTACCTTCATTACCTCCACCATGGTTTGGCATCAGGTCAAACAACAGAGAGGGAACAGAACTCCAGCCGTCAACAGAAAATTGGATTAAAGATTTACTGAACATGGCCCCATCCATCAGAATAAGACCCAGTTACCCCCACAGTCAGTCTCTCCCATCAGGAAGCTTCCATAAGCCTCTAATCCTTATCTATCAGAGAGAAGACAGAATGAAAACCACAATCAAGCTAACCACATGGACCACAGCCTTGTCCAACTCAATGAAACTATGAGCCATGCCATGTAGGCCACCCAAGATGGACAGGTTGTGCAGAGTTCTGACAAAATGTGGTACACTGGAGAAGAGGATGGCAAATCACTTCAATATTCTTGCCTTGAGAATCTCATGAACAGTATGAAAAGGCAAAAATATATGACACTGAAAGATAAACTCCACACGCCTCTAGGTGCCCAATATGCTACTGAAGAAGAGTGGAGAAATAACTCAAGAAAGAATGAAGAGACAAAACCAAAGTGAAAACAAGGCCTAGTTGTGAATGTGACTGGTGATGGAAGTAAAGTCTGATGCTGTAAAGAGCGACATCACATAGGAACCTAACCTAATCATGTTAGGTCCATGAATCAGGTAAATTAGAACTGGTCAAACAGAAGATAGCAAGAGGGAACATCAACATTTTAGGAATCAGCAAACTAAAATGGACTGCAATGAGAGAACTTAATTCAGTTGAGCATGATATCTACTACTGTGGGAAAGAATCCCTTAAAAGAAATGGAGTAGCCCTCATAGTCAACAAAAGAGTCCAATAAGAAATGGAGTAGCCCTCATAGTCAACAAAAGAGTCCAATATGCAGTACTTGGATGCAGTCTCAAAAAAGTCAGAATGATCTCTGTTTGTTTCCAGGGCAAGCCATTCAATATAACAGTATTCCAAGCCTATGCCCCAACCATCAATACTGAAGAAGCTGAAGTTGAACAGTTCTATGAAGACCTACAAGAGCTCCTAGAACTACCACCCCTAAAATATGTCCTTTTTATCATAGGGTATTGGAATGCAAAAGAAGGAAGTCAAGAGATACCTGGCTAACAGGCAAATTTGGCCTTGGAGTACAAAATGAAGCAGGACAAAGTCTAACAGAGTTTTGCCAAGAGAACGCACTGGTCATAGCAAACACTCTTTTTCAACAACACAAGAGAAGACTCTACACATCGACATCACCAGAAGATCAATACTGAAATCAGACTGATTATATTCTTTGCAACCAAAGATGGAGAAGCTCTATACAGTCAGCAAAAATGAGACCAGGAGCCATCTGTTGCTCAAAGCATGAACTCTTTATTGCTAAATTCAGAGTTAATTGGACAAAGTAGGGAAACCACTAGACCATCCAGGCATGACCTAAATCACATCCCTTATGATCATACAGTGGAAGTGACCAATAAATTCAAGGGATTAGATCTGATAGACAGAGTGACTGAAGAATGATGGATTGAGGTTTGTGACATTGTACAGGAGGCAGTGATCAAGAGGATCCTCAAAAAAAGAAATTCAAAATGACAAAATGGTTGCCTGAGGAGGTCTTACAAATAACAGAGAAAAGAAGACAAGATAAAGGCACACACACAAAAAAGGAAAGATATAACCATTTGAGTGCAGAGTTCCAAAAAANTACAGGAGGCAGTGATCAAGAGGATCCTCAAAAAAAGAAATTCAAAATGACAAAATGGTTGCCTGAGGAGGTCTTACAAATAACAGAGAAAAGAAGACAAGATAAAGGCACACACACAAAAAAGGAAAGATATAACCATTTGAGTGCAGAGTTCCAAAAAAATAGTAAGGAGAGATGAGAAAGCCTTCCTCAATGATCAGTACAAATAGAGGAAAACATAGAATGGGAAAGACTAGAGATCTCTTCTAGAAAATTAGAGACATGAAGGGAACATTTAATGTAAAGATCAGCACAATAAAATAGAGATGGCATGAACCTAACAGAAGCAGAAAATATTAAGAAGTAGTGGGAAAAATGCACAGAAAAATATACAAAAAAAAAAATCTTCATGAGCTAGATAACCATGATGCTGTGATCTCTCACCTAGAGNGGAACATTTAATGTAAAGATCAGCACAATAAAATAGAGATGGCATGAACCTAACAGAAGCAGAAAATATTAAGAAGTAGTGGGAAAAATGCACAGAAAAATATACAAAAAAAAAAATCTTCATGAGCTAGATAACCATGATGCTGTGATCTCTCACCTAGAGCCAGACATCCTGGAATGCGAAATCAAGTGGACTTTAGGCCGCATCACTATGAACAAAACTAGTGGAGGGGATGGAATTCCAGTTGAGCTATTTCAAGTCCTAAGAGATGATGCTATGAAAATGCTACATTCAGTATGCCAGCAAAGTTGGAAAACTTAGCAGTGGCCACAGGACTGAAAAAAGTCAGTTTTCATTCCAATCCTAAAGAAGGGCAATGCCTACAAATGTTCAAATCACCACATGATTGCACTCATCTCATCCACCAGCAAAGTAATGTTCAAAATTCTCCTAGCCAGCCTTTAACAGTATGTGAACTGTGAACTTCCAGATGTTCGAGCTGTATTTATAAAAGGTAGAGGAACCAGAGATCAAATTGCCAGCATCTAGAAAAAACAAGAAAGTTCCAGAAAAATATCNTAGCTTCGTGTTGTGGAAATAATACTGGCCTGGATGGCAGAATACCTGATGTGTGCCTATGTAACCTAATGTAAAGGAGATAATTTAGTCATCCTTCATCAGCATCTTCATTTTAATATGACAGATTAAAAGAAATAATTTATTAACCCTATACTGACCACTCTACTCTTGTTAAGGACTGAGAATACACCAAGTGGAGTGCTATGTGCTAGAAGCCCTGAAAATATGCCAAATACACTTTTAGTCTTAAAAGGACTAAAAGATGGAGGGAAAGAGGAATATTGGGGTGCTAGGACAGAGAAAGAAAGGGGAGTGGGAAGAAAGGTAATCATACATCAATATGACCCATTTAACAGTGGCTTGATTGTAATATTTTTGTTAGATAGAGGGGAAATCAATCATACAGTTTTGTATAAATCACTTACTTAACTTCAAGGGTTAAGTGACCCAAAGTGAAAGCACTTAAGATATTGAATGGAATTTGAAGAAAAAAACAACATTTACAAGGATTAAAAGGCAGAATAAAGTCATAAATAAAATAATTGCATTTTCAAGGACTTGAAATTAAGTCAACATAAAAGGAAGAGATAGAGGATAAACTAGGACCTACAAACTGGTGGTGGGTAATAAAAAACATATTTGTAATGTGGAGAAATGTAGTATTTGTAGTTATTTGTTACTTTTGTTTCTCCAACCTTTAAACTGCCTTCTCAGTTTGGAGGAATTCCATAACAGCTAAGATTTAATGAGAGGGAAGCATTCATCTTTATTTAGAAAAAGAGAAAAAACTTAGAAACTCCTTTCCCCCAACTCCCTGACAAATACCATTGTTGTTATTTAAGTTGCTAAGTCATGCCTGACTCTTCTGTGACACCATGAACTGTAGTCTGCCAGGCTCCTCTATCCATGGGATTTCCCAGGCAAGACTACTGGAGTAGGTTTCCATTTCCTTCTTCATCTGACAACTACTACATCGACATAATTACTGGAAAGCATTACAGAGAACAGATTTCTAAGAAAATATAGGTGATCTTGGATAAATTATATGGTTAGCTAGGCTGCCAGCTTTCCATTAATATTCACCAATGAGGATAATAAATCTTGCTCCACAGCAGCAAGAGAAAATGCAATTGTTCTTAGTGATCATCTGGAATAAAGAACCCACTAGGATCTAGAATTTTAAAGAAAACATATTCAGTTCCTTCAACAGTGCAACAATCAAGAAAATCAAGGACTGTGAAGTGGAGTTCAGCCTCAAACTTCAGAAAACTTTCAAAGAGTAAAAGTTCAAATATCAGCTCAGGGCATTGGTGCAAACCAAGAAACTTTTTATAGTAGTGATAAAGTTGCAACTCTTATCTCTTGTAGCTGCAGAATTGAGATACTTGACAGCCAAAATCAAACATTGATCTACTGATCCTGCTGAGTTGCAAATTACAATGTCAGTTACATTTACAGTCCTGCCAGATAGCCTATGTGAAAACTGGGACATTTTTGGATAAGATTGGCATCTTCAGAGTTGGAATGATTTAAGTAGTGTGNAGCTGCAGAACTGAGATACTTGACAGCCAAAATCAAACATTGATCTACTGATCCTGCTGAGTTGCAAATTACAATGTCAGTTACATTTACAGTCCTGCCAGATAGCCTATGTGAAAACTGGGACATTTTTGGATAAGATTGGCATCTTCAGAGTTGGAATGATTTAAGTAGTGTGAGTACTCATGGATAGCTTCCCCTAAATCTTCCTTACAATTTGCATTCCCTCTTCCTCTTTCTGATGGGGTAGAAGAAGTTGTGGTAACTTTCCGTGGTAATTTTCTGAAAAGAGGGGAAAATTGTTCTCATTTCCTTTAACTTTTATTTCTTAGTTAAAAGTCTTTTAATAGACTTGGGTTAACTCACGGAAGTAAAAGAGAATGAAAGAAGGTCAACATAAAGAATGTTTGAAGTTTGTAATTTATGTAGGCAAAAATCTAACTAATAGGTTTAAAAAATAATTCTCAGTATGCTTAATCCATAGGAGAGAAGGAGTTATATACAGGACTGGAACTTATGATGTTTTCAAAATCTCATCATGTTCCGTTCTGGCACATACTGACCCTTCACTCTGCCAGCATTTAGGGTAGTACAAGGAAAATTTTTGTTCACTGGACATAGTACAATAACTTTCAAGTCTCCTTTACTAATGGCTCCACTGCCCTTGCTGGCAGAAATATTAATTAATTAATAATTAATATTAACTCTGTGCCACTAGATCATTGCACAGAGTACACATGAATGGTTTTTGGAAAGGGCAAATTACAATGAGAAAACTTGGTTATACATATCATTATCTGTGGTTTCTGGAAGAAGATTTGGTTTAAGGTAAGCATAAGCAGGTTTATTTAGGAAAGAGACACATATCATTTAAAGCTCACCAAGAGAACCTGATGGATATGAGTCTTAATGGCTACTATGAGCTCAAAACATAGATATACCATTTCCAAGTTTAAAATTTACAAGAAGTAAGAAAACTTGATTTTCAAGATGATAGTTACTGGAAGCAGATGGACAAAATCTGGCCTAATTACACTATGACTGTGACAAAGTTGATGATTTGTTTTTCTGAATTAGAGTCATTTAGCATTTTGATATGCCTTCCCCTCCTGTTATGCTTTCTGTCACTTATTGAATAGTTTACAAATTTCACATTACACTACAGTATGTTGTTCTGATAGGAAATTCACTTTACAATAAAATAAATAAGCTAATGAACTATCAGCCTTGTAATTTCTGATCATATAAAATAGCCAGTCTTTTAGCAAAAGCTTGATTTTTGTAATGATGAAATAGCCTATAGAAATTGTGATTAATAATTACATTGAAATGAGCATTTGGACACTAGTGTAAGGTGGCATGTTCTCTGAATTGACATAAGGCATGTGACTTAAGGTAGTTCGTGTTTGTCTCTATAGTCTCTAAAAGACAGAAGACAAGTTCAGCTAAATGGATACGTGGAATCATAATCATGAAAGGTAACCTGAAGAGAATGCTGACGATTAGAACAGTAGCTTGGTCAATGAAACATGCTACTACCTTCAAATTTTGCTGAGGGCCCAAACTAATTTTAAGAGCTTATTACTAGCACATGATTTTGTTGCAAAGAACATTCCAGTCATAGAAAGTAAATGTACTTTTTTCCCCCTGATAAATGTTATTCTATGTTTTATTTAAATTTTAATGCGTATCTTTTGGAATTTATCAAGTTTACCAAAAACCACAGGATATGCAAATAGCTCAGGGGTTCTTGTCCAATATTATTAAATCCTTGTTGTAGACTCTAGGTGTATGCTAAGACTCTAGGGAAAATGAGGGGGGGGNTATTCCAGTCATAGAAAGTAAATGTACTTTTTTCCCCCTGATAAATGTTATTCTATGTTTTATTTAAATTTTAATGCGTATCTTTTGGAATTTATCAAGTTTACCAAAAACCACAGGATATGCAAATAGCTCAGGGGTTCTTGTCCAATATTATTAAATCCTTGTTGTAGACTCTAGGTGTATGCTAAGACTCTAGGGAAAATGAGGGGGGGGGCGGGGGTGGTGTCATTGTGCTTGTTAAGGATGGTTGAACACAATAAAATTTTGTGTCTGAACAATGCATCAGTTGTATTTCAAAAGGATTTTCATGAGCAAAATTCCCAGTGAAATTTTATAAGCACTTAATGTGTCTCATTACCAGAGAAGGCAGGAATGATTTATGCTGGCAAATTAAGCAAAGGTAATTAAAGTTTCAAATAAAAATAGCATGCAACACTACCAAATGGGACTCATAAAATAAACAAACAGTAATATTAAAATTTTTAATGCTCTTCACGTGTGATTTGCTCACAAAGTTATTTGGTAGATTGTTTAGTTTACAAGTACTTATTCTGAAGTCCTTACACAGGGGAAACTCCCACACATTAAAAAGTTGTCTATTGACATTTAGGTTTTTCACCCATTTTCAGTTTATTTTTCTGTGCATAGTGTTAGAGAATGTTCTAATGGGCTTCTTTTTCATGCAACTGTCTAGTTTTCCCAGTTCCACATTCCACTGTCATATATTCTTGCCTCCTTTGTTGTGGGTTAAATGATCATAGGTGTGTGGGTTTATTTCTGGGCTTTCCACCCTGTTCCATTGATCTATATTTCTATTTTGTGCCAGTATCATTCTTTTTCATGCATATTGTTTCATATATTTTCCATCCATTTTCATACATATCATACAATATCATACATGCATACATGAGAAATCTGTATGCAGGTCAACAAGCAACAGTTAGAACTGGGCATGGAACAACAGACTGGTTCCAAATCAGGAAAGGAATACATCAAGGCTGTATATTGTCACCCTGCTTATTCAACTTATATGCAGAGTACATAATGAGAAACGCTGGGCTGGAAGAAGCACAAGCTGGAATCAAGATTGCTGGGAAGAATATCAATAACCTCAGATATGCAGATGACACTACACTTATGGCAGAAAGCAAAGAAGAACTAAGGAACATCTTGATGAAAGTCAAAGAGGAAAGTGAAAAATTTGGCCTAAAACTCAACATTCAGAAAACAAAGATCATGGCCTCTGGTCCCATCACTTCATGGCAAATAGATGAGGAAACAATGCAACAGTGACAGACTTTATTTTTCTGGGCTCCAAAATCATTGCAAATGGTGACTACAGCCATGAAATTAAAAGATGCTTGTTCCATGGGAGAAAACCTATAACCAACATAACATATTAAAACGCAGAGACATAACTTTGCCAACAAAGGTCCATCTAGTCAAAGCTTTGGTTTTTTCAGTGATCATGTATGGATGTGAGATTTGGACTAAAAAGAAAGCTGAGTGCTAAAGAATTGATGCTTTTGAACTGTGATGTTGGAGAAGACTCTTGAGAGTCCCTTGGACTGCAAGGAGATCCAACCAGTTTATTCTAAAGGAAATCAGTCCTGAATATTCATTGGAAGGACTGATGCTGAAGCTGAAATTCCAATAATTTGGCCAACAAATGTGAAGAACTGACATTGGAAAAGACCCTGATGCTGGGAAAAACTTAAGGTGGGAGGAGAAAACAAGCAAAGAATCNATTCCAAAGGAAATCAGTCCTGAATATTCATTGGAAGGACTGATGCTGAAGCTGAAACTCCAATAATTTGGCCAACAAATGTGAAGAACTGACATTGGAAAAGACCCTGATGCTGGGAAAAACTTAAGGTGGGAGGAGAAAACAAGCAAAGAATCAAAAAATTGGCAGAAGCTCTCAACAGACATTTTTATAAGGAAGATATGTAGATGGCCAAAAGGCACATGCAAAAATGTTCAACATCACTAATTATTAGAGAAATACAAATCGAAACTACAATGAAGTATCACCTCAAAATGGTCAAAGTGAGCATCACGAAAATGTCTACAAACAATAAATGCTGAGAGGGCGTGGAGAAAAGGGAATCCTCTTATACTGTTAGTGGGAATGTAAATTGGTGACCCCTACAGAGAACAGTATGAAAGTTGCTTTAAAAATTAAAAATAAAACTACCATCTGATTAGCAATCCCAAACCTGGGCATAAAATTGGGGAAAAGATATATGCCCCTCAATGTTAATTGCAGCACTATTCACAATACCCAAGGTATGTAAGCAACCTAAATGTTGATCAATAGAGAAATGGATAAAGGAGATATGGTACATACATATAGTGGAATATTAGTGATAAAAAGGAAATGAATAATGCCATTTTAGCAACATGGATGAAACTAGAGATTATCATGCTAAGTGAGGCATGTCAAAGACAAATATCATATAATATTACTTATATATGGTGTGTAAAAACCTGTGCAAATGAAATTACTTACCAAAAAATGACAGACTCACAGACTTAAAAAAAAAAAAAAAACAACTATGTTTGCTGAAGGGGAAATGTGGTGGGGAGGAATAAATCGGCAGTTTGGGATTAACNTGGAGAAAAGGGAATCCTCTTATACTGTTAGTGGGAATGTAAATTGGTGACCCCTACAGAGAACAGTATGGAAGTTGCTTTAAAAATTAAAAATAAAACTACCATCTGATTAGCAATCCCAAACCTGGGCATAAAACTGGGGAAAAGATATATGCCCCTCAATGTTCATTGCAGCACTATTCACAATACCCAAGGTATGTAAGCAACCTAAATGTTGATCAATAGAGAAATGAATAAAGGAGATATGGTACATACATATAGTGGGATATTAGTGATAAAAAGGAAATGAATAATGCCATTTTAGCAACATGGATGAAACTAGAGATTATCATCCTAAGTGAGGCATGTCAAAGACAAATATCATATAATATTACTTATATATGGTGTGTAAAACCTGTGCAAATGAAATTATTTACCAAAAAATGACAGACTCACAGACTTAAAAAAAAAACTATGTTTGCTGAAGGGGAAATGTGGTGGGGAGGAATAAATCGGCAGTTTGGGATTAACATATGAATACTACTGTAATGTACTATTTCTTGGACTTGTAGAGTTCCTTGGACAGCAAAAGATCAAACCAGCCAATTCTCAAGAAAATCAACCCTAAATATTCATTGGAAGGCTTGCTGCTAAATGTCCAATACTTTGGCCACCTGTTGCTAAGAGCTGACTCACCTGATGAAAAGACCCCGATGCTGGGAAAGATTGAGAGCAGGAGGACAAGGGGACGACAGAGGATGAGATGGTTGAATGCCATCACTGACTCAATAGATATGAGTTTGCACAAACTCCAGGAGATAGTGAAGGAGAGGGAAGCCTGGCATGCTGCAGATGGGTAGCAAAGAGTTGGACACAATTTAGCAACTAAACAACACAGACAACAGCTACTATAATGGGATTCCCAGGAGGTGCAATGGTAAAGAATCTGCCTGCCAATTCAGGAGATGCCGGTTCAGTTCCTGGGTTTTAAAGATCCCCTGGAGATGGGAATGGCAACTCATTGCTGCCTTGGAAAATCCCACAGCCAGAAGAGCCTGGAAGGCTACAATCCACGGGGTCACAAAGAGTTGGACATGACTGAACATACACAAACACACACACATAAAATAGAAAGTCAATAAGGACCTACTATATAGCACAGGGAACTCTATTCAAAGTTCTGTGACAACCTATATGGGAAAAGAATTTGAAAAAGAAAGGAGATATATATATATATATATATATATATATGTATATATGTATATGTTCCCCATATAGATTAGTTTTATGTGTACAGTGAATCACAGAATCACTTTGCTGTACACATGAAACTAACACAACATTGAAATCAATTCTATTTCAATATGAAATAAAATTTAAATTTTAAAAGTGGCCTATTTAAAAGGGGATTCAAGGGCAAATTAATAATGGGTATTTTCTTTCTTTGATATTGAAAAAAAGGGTTTATTTTCTGNGTTGCAAAGCTGATTTGGTGGTGCTAAAGTCTCTTAACTTTTGCTTGTCTGTAAAGCTTTTGACTTCTGCATCAATTTTGAATGAGATCCTTGCTAGTTAGAGTATTCTTACTTGCAGAGGTTTCCCTTTCAGTACCTTAAATATATCCTGCCATTCCCTTCTGGCCTTCAGAGTTTCTGCTGAAATATCAGCTGTTAAACATATGGGGTTTCACTTGTATGTTACTTGTTGCTTTCCCTTGCCACTTTTAATATTCTTGATATATTGATAATCATTACCAAACATTTTTGTGAATATCATTTTAATGTTCTTGTCATGATTAATTTATCTATTATGGCACTTTTATTTATGTTGGATCTTTTTAAATTTTGAAGTACACTTAATCTATTAAATTTTAATTAAAACTACTCAAGTTACAAATATTTTACATACTTTGTTAATTTGATGTCTTTGCTAGCTGGGAAAAGCTATGATTTTTATTTAATTTGGTAATGACAGGACACATGTAAAATGAAACTTCACAAACCACAAATTCTCCTGTAGAACAATGAACAATATAGTTATTTAAATAAAGTTTGGAGTAAATTAAGCTACTTTATTGGTATGCAAGCCTAGAGAGGGGGAATTCAGAGCATTCCAGAACCCTGACTTTTGTGAGGATACAAATAAGGTATTTATTCATTTTATAATTCCATACATTCTGTTAATATAGTATGGTAAAATTCCAAGGGTAATATTTAATTAGAAGATTTAAGTTTTAATTAATTTTTTTATTTTATTTGGAGGATAATTTCTTTACAGTATTGTGGTGGTTATTTCCATATATTGACATGAATCACCCATGGGTGCACATGTGTCTCTCTCCCCTCCCTCTGGGTTGTCCCAGAGTACTGGCTTTGAGTGCCCTGATTCAGGGATCAAACTTGCACTGGTTAGAAGATGTAACTTTTAAACAGATAAATTGGACAAATAAAATAAGAGAAAACCTTACTACAAATGAAGAAAATATGATGAATAAGCATAAAAGGGACTTAATGAATCACACAAAATAAGATGGCTGAAATACAGCATGGAATTAGTAATGATAATCAGAAATGTGACACTGCTTGTAAAGCTGAATATTATACGATTTGATATATAACAATTATTAATATATCAGACCAATATCAGACAACACAGATTTTAATTAAAAAAATAAACCATTCTTAAGAATAAGAAAATATACACTACTAAGATAAGACGTTTAACTTAGCCTGTGTCTTTGTTGAGATCTATTAATAAAAATTGAATTGTATTTTGATACACTAGCTGAAAACAGTTNATATAACAATTATTAATATATCAGACCAATATCAGACAACACAGATTTTAATTAAAAAAATAAACCATTCTTAAGAATAAGAAAATATACACTACTAAGATAAGACGTTTAACTTAGCTTGTGTCTTTGTTGAGATCTATTAATAAAAATTGAATTGTATTTTGATACACTAGCTGAAAACAGTTTAATATACTTTAAGATACAATAAAGTGGAAATAAAATATAAGTTCAGTAGATTCCTCAGTTTTCTTGACAGTATTCTATTTCTTAGCTTGCAAATCTATTTTCTTTTGACAATACATTGTGAAATACAACTGGAATTAGTAGATTTTCCTTCTCACATTCTGTCAATATTCACCCAATCATTTTTTTTAAATGCCTTGCTATGCTATTAAGCTTAAATGCTATCTTCATTATTTTTAAGTATCATGTTAAGTATATAATTTTGTGATCATAATTGCAATGAAGTTGATTATATGTACACTTTATATAAATAAACAGATTAATGAGATGTCCAGTGAATGCTTTCCTGGTTAATATCCTCATTCTTTGAGTTTCCTTCACTTCATNTCTTCATTATTTTTAAGTATCATGTTAAGTATATAATTTTGTGATCATAATTGCAATGAAGTTGATTATATGTACACTTTATATAAATAAACAGATTAATGAGATGTCCAGTGAATGCTTTCCTGGTTAATATCCTCATTGTTTGAGTTTCCTTCACTTCATCATTTTCCTTGGAGATTTACTGCAGTCTAGCCACAATTTCACTGATATTGCTTTTTGACTGTCAAAGCTATGGTTTCTCCAGTAGTCATGTATGGATGTGATAATGGAACATAAAGAAGACTGAGTGCCAAAGAATTGTTTTTGAATTATGGATTTGAAGATTCCTGAGAGTCACTTGGACTATGAGATCAAACCAGTCAATTTCAAAGGAAATCAATCTTGAATATTCACTGGAAGGACTGATGCTGAGCTGAAGCTCCAATACTTTAACCACTTGATGGGACTGGAAAAGACCCTGATGTTGGAAAAGATTGGAGACAAAAGGAAAAAGGTAAGCAGAGGATGAGATGGTTACATAGTGTCACTGACTCAATGGACATGAATTTGAGCAAACTCTGGGAGACAGTGAAGGACAGAGGAGTTTGGCATGCCACTATCCATTGAGTCACAAAGAGTCAGACACGGCTTAGTGACTGAAGAAAAAACAACAGTGACTTTTTATAACAGAAAAATATTCCAGTATTCTGACATGCAAGGCCCTTCATGTTTTACTACTGCCTACTTCTCTAGCTTTATCTACCATACAGTTCCTTCATTCTCTGCACTACCACATGACAGGATTACTTCAAGTTAATTTAATAGTCTTTATTAACTCTTTCACCACTTGATTTTTATCACATCCTCTTCCCTATGCCTTAAAGAAAATCAAATAGGGGACTTCTCTTGCAGTCCAGTGGTTATGATTCCACACTTCTAGAGCAGAGAGCATGGGTTTGATGCTTGGATAGGGAACTAAGATCCCACATGTAGTGCAGCATGGCCAAAAAAAAAAAAAAAAGTCAAATAAAGGTCCAATGATACTGAGTAAGAACTAAAGGACTGGAGCTAGAAACCAGTAGAATAAGTTATTACATCCTGAATCATTTTATAAGGAAAGTGGCCAACTTTTAGTCTTTAAAATTGTTTTGTGACAGAATAACTTCAAAGTATACATAGGAAGAAAGATTGTACAGCTGAAGAAGATTGAACAGTTTGTTCCTTGACTGTTTCTCTCTCTTCAACATTTCTTAGAACATGACACTTGGCCAATCTCTCTTAACCAAAGAAACTGTTGGAATTTCCAGGTCCAAGTAGAGAGAATCTGGCCAAGAACTCCCTACAAGATTAGGTATCTGAGAGGCTTCCCTGGTGCTGTAGTGGTAAAAAAAAATCTTCCTGCCAAAGCAGAAGGCATGGCTTCGATCCTTGGGTTGGGGAAAATGGCAATCCACTGTAGTATTCTTGCATGGAAAATCCCATGAAAAGAAGAGTCTGGTGGTCACAAAGAGTTGGACATGACTGAGCAGGCACACAGACACCTGTCTTATCCTGACGATCCAGTAATTGGTATATAGCCTAAAGGAGAGGCGGCTGACTCAGAGAATGAGCTCAGGCCAGTGTGCCTAAGGGCTATATGACTACCAAGATATTAAAGACAAAAGAACCTAGTACTGGTGGTTTCCATCAAGAGGCTGTCCCCACACACTCAGGCCTCTCTTTCTTGACCATGCTTATCTTCAGGCCATCAAAATTCTACCTAGGAGCAACAAGATATCTGTATATCCTGTTGTTATATACGCTATTTAGTTTCCTGCTTTGTATCTCTCTTATGGATATGTAAACACTGTATCTACTGAAGCTTCGGCATGCAGCTTGTTTCTCTTAAACTATCAATCTGCTCTCCATAAAAAGGTGATTGCAGCTAATATACAATTGCAATATATTAAAAACTGCACAACCCAAATGACACTAAAATAATACCATTCAGTCATGTAAATGACACGTAAACTGTGATGTTCTGTTAGTTCTAGTTCCATCAGTCATTCAAACCTACGCTGCTTAATTTTATTCTTATATGATCTGTTACAAGATGGAAACAACTATTTATCCAGGTTACACTAATTTTGCACTAAGTTTCCTAATACAACAGTCACCCAGTAAAATATGTTGTATCCAAAAGAGTGCAAACCTTGATAATTTTAAAGATATGATTGCTCGTTGCTTCAGCCTTGTCTGACTCTTTGTGACCCTATGGCCTGTAGCCTGCCAGGGTCCTCTGTTCAAGGGATTTTACAGGCAAGAATACTGGAGTGGGTTGCCATTTCCTCTCCCAGGGGATCTTCCTGACCTGGGGATTGAACCCAGGTCTCCTGAGTCTCCTGCATTGCAGGTGCAGTCTTTACCCACTGAATCATCTAGGAATCCCTTTAAAGGTATATGACACATTAAAATGCTTAATGATTATTTCTAAGGTATTCTCTAGGTGTTTCCTCTCATGATTTACTGTAGTCATAGTATTGGGAGATTTTCACTGGAAATTTATTGCAATAAAACAGAACAAGCACTTACAGTTTTCCTTTATCTCCCCTCAGATATAAAACATTATATTATGTCTATACTGACACTGTGATAAATATTATGTAGATATTTATTTTACCTGTGATGTCTGAAGAGTGTATCTCATTAATTTTCCATGCAGTCAATTTTTGTAGGCCAGTCATGTAAACTGGCTTTTTATTATTTTATGCATATTCATCAGAGAAAATACATTTGAGGATTATAGACCTGTGTCACAAACTCTTTAAAGTGAGATGATAACCATAAAATTTACAATCGAGATATGATAAAGAAGAACAGTCAGCAAGCTTCAAAGTGATGTTGCTATTCTGGTTCTCAACTATGGTGACTAGGTCATGGCTGAGCTTACCAGTATTCACATGTGATTTTGATTATATAATTACATTTGAGAAATGTGACTGGGAATGTCCTTGGGATACGATAATTGCCTGTGTGTATACAAAGTGAAATAACAGGAAAATTACATGTGTCTTAAGCAAATCTTCTTTTGACTAATTGTTTTAAGCCTAATCCAAATTATTTTGTGAAAAAAAATTCCCCCAAACGAAAATATGATCTTTTCCACATAGTTGACTTCTATACAAATTATAATGTATAGAAAATATGTGTTTGCTTCCATAGATAATTAGTAATCAATATTGATGCCTTATGATTGCAGTTGAATTTGTACTAACAAAACTACAAAGTACCTTTCCATACTAAGGAAACAGCTTGACTTAATGACACTGGGGTATATTCTCATTCTTATCCTTCTATTATTATTAGTGTTGTTGCTGTCTTTGTGTGACACAGTGTATTATTATCTATTGCTGTGTTACAAATTGATGTGAGAATTAATGACTTAAAACAACATACATTTATCATTCCTTAGTTTCTGTGATTCAGGAAGTTAGCCATGGGCATAACCTAAGCGTCGGCCTTAGATTTGCAGTCTCATCTGAAGGCTCAAATAAGGAAAGATCCTCTTCTAGGTGCACCTAGTGGTTGTTGACAGCATTCACTTCCTGGTGGGTGGTTGGGCAGAGACCACCCTTGGTTTCATATATCATGATCTCTCAAATGTGACAATCTGCTTCATCAAAGCTGTAAGATGAAAGGTTAATAGAGTCTGGTTGCAAGACAGACTTCATAACATTTATAATCTAATCATGAAGTGACAAACAACTTCTGTCTTTATCTATCAGTTCCAACCTCAATTTAAGGGGATAGTTTATAGTTTGTCAGTCCTAGGAAACAGCCGTCATTGTGGGCCATCACAGAAGTATACCTAACACATGAAGTATACCTAAAAGATCAAATAAGTAACGTGGGTGCTTGAGATAAAGGTATCATGATTGGAAAGGTATCATGTGTTTGAATGTTGGAAAGGCATGAAAACTAACTACACATATATATTTCCAAGCCTGCTGAGACTGAAGGCATAGCTTTTCTTTATAGTAGCATTCATGCAATATTTAACTCATCTGATTAATTTCCTCTAAAGCAGAGAGTCAGACATAGGAGACATATGGTCTGAATTATAGTCATTTAAATAGTATAAATAATTACACCTAGTAAGATACTGAACATTCATATGCTTTGATCAAATTCTATGATTTTTAATATAAATGTGGTAAATAAACCACTTTTTAAAATTTTTATTTTATTTCAGTACTTTACAATATTGTATTGGTTTTGCCCTACATTGATGTGAATCTGCCACAGGTGTACATGAATTCCCAACCCTGAGGCCCCTCCCACCACCCTCCCCATATCATCTCTCTGGGTCATCCCAGTGCACCAGCCCCAAGCATCCTGTATAAATGTATCCAAAATATCAGCCTTAAATATTAATGATAGGGTGATAGGTGGCTGAGTGGTGAAGAATCCACCTGCCAATGTAGGAGACGCATTTGATTCCTGGTCTTGGAAGATCCCAAGTGCTGAAGAGCAACTAAGCTCATCGGCCACAACTATTGAGCCTGGGCTTTAGAGTCCAGGAGCCACAGTTACTGAGCTCCCATGCTGCAAATACTCTGTGCTGCAAATGCTGAAGTCTGAGTATCCTAGAACACATGCTGCACAACAAGAGAAGCCACCACAAGTAAAGAGTGGCCCCCATTCACAACTAGAGTCAACCTGAAATGTGAAGACTCAGCAGAGCCAAAAGTAAAATAACAAATGTTAACAATAGAAATTAATATTTATATTTACTTTATGAAAACACTGAAAAGAGATAAAACTATTATTTATGTCGTTATCAGTGTATACAAAACAAATCTATCCTAAACGCAAGATGCACGTGTGCTAAGTCATGTCTAACTCTTTGCAACGCTATGGACTGTAGACTGCCAAGCTCCTCTATCTGGTGTTCCCCAGGCAAGAATACTGAATAAGGGCACCATGCCTTCCTCTCCCGGGATCTTCCAGACCCAGGGACCACAGCTGCATCTATTGCAACTCCTGCATTGGAGGTGGACTCTTTACCGCTGAGCCACCAGGGAAGCCCTAAAAGCAAGACGCTATGATATAAAAACAAAATAACAACTCAGGAAACAAATGTATAGTAAGGAAATGACAGTTATATCAATTTCATAGCAATCACCAATACATCTTTAAATTATCCACATGATTAAAATTTTGCCAAACCATAAACATATAAAAGAGATATCAAGGAAACTTTGAACACAGTTGATTATTTAAAGCTCATGACAACTTGTTGAGCTAGATACTAACACTAATCCCATGATAAAGATCATCACCTCCAGGCACACAAATTTATTAACTTGCTCAAGGTTCATAAATGTGGGCAATCAGCAAAGCCAGGCATTAGCTCAACTGGACTGATTTCAGAGGCAGTTCTTTTAACACAAATCTGGATTTTTATTTAAAAAACACAATTTTAGAATATGTAATTCCCCTTTTAAAACAAATAAACCAATTAGGATCAAAAATAACAAGTAAATATTTAAGAAATTTTGCAATTTAAANTCAACTGGAATGCCATCACCTCCACTAGCTTTGTTCATAGTGATGCTTTCTAAGGCCCACTTGACTTCACATTCCAGGATGTCTGGCTCTAGATGAGTGATCACACCATCGTGATTATCCAGGTCATGAAGATCTTTTTTGTATAGTTCCTCTGTGTATTCTTGCCACGAATCATTTGTAAATGATGTAAATATATGCAGACTAAGCTTTTTATCTTTAATATGGTAATTTCATTTAACTCCCAGCTTGGCTTCCCTGGGGATTTCAAGCAAAAATTCAAGCAATTATCCAAAGACAAGTCCTTTGTGTAAACTCCCTGTCTCTTTACTATTTTTGCTTATAGGGTCAATAAAGTTTCTGTATTATCCTAGAATATAAGCCATTTTCTCTACTTATTCCATCTCTGTCTCTGCCTTCCATCATTCCTTATAACTTTTTTTCACTACTCTGCTTATCTTTTCAAATCTTCTTAAAATTAAAAGTATCTCATAACTTTGTACCACTTTAATTATAATCAATAAATTCTGCAAAGCACAGTAACAATTTTTACATATTTTAAGCATCGTAGTATGCTATTTTAATATACAGGTCTCATCAAAGTGAATTAAAGAGATACAAAAAACATGACCCCACACTAAAATTTATTTTAGAAATATTATCCTAAATTTTTGAGAGATGTTTTGGGAAGGAAGGAAGCATGGAAGCAGATGCATGCGGAGACGAGTGCAAAGGATACTGGTTTCCTAATACTGGACATGATCAGGATGGATTCAGCTACTATCCAGACCCATGTGTTTAAAATATGACACAGATGAAGCCATTAGAAAGAAGATCCCTTTCAATCCAACATATGCTAATACAATGGATGGTTAATCTGCCTTTCCAAGGCAAGAGGGACATGGACATCTCTATGAATAAGATATTGTACCCCCCAAAAGATATATGGTGTTTAATACTTTACAATAAAACTAATCTAATCATTTTGTGTCTTTAATGATCAAGAAGTTCTTCAATATGTCACAATAACTAATTTATGACTATAAAAATCAATTATCACTGCTTGTGTGATTTACAGAAATACTATTTGAGACTCTGGTAAAAAGAATTCTGAATAAACAACTCTACACTAAAAAAAGATAGCGATTACCCTCTAGGGAAGCAATATTACTTCTTTTTATCCCTGCATAAAAATATGAAGCACACNCAATAACTAATTTATGACTATAAAAATCAATTATCACTGCTTGTGTGATTTACAGAAATACTATTTGAGACTCTGGTAAAAAGAATTCTGAATAAACAACTCTACACTAAAAAAAGATAGCGATTACCCTCTAGGGAAGCAATATTAGTTCTTTTTATCCCTGCGTAAAAATATGAAGCACACCTTGTCATTGGAATTTAGAACATAAAAGCTATTTAACAATAAATATACAAAATAAGTCATCATAATCCATAACTAGGGATCAGTGAAAATTTAATGGACTACAATTATGGGAAGCATTATATTTTTCTTGAAATTGCTTTAACCTTATTTGACCCTCCCTATTCAACTGAACTTTGGAGATGGTTATAATATTGATTGAGACTGCATAGAATTTTTAGGTTCATCTAGAAAGGATTGTTACTGAGATTATAATAATGTCAATTGGCAAATGAGTGAAAACATTCATTCAAATGTTTTCAGTATGACTTACAGTTTTCTTCCTTTGTATTTACTTACACAGATTAAAAATTTTACTGCACTCACAAGTTTATTATCTCTAATATTTTTTTGTTTATGTCAGTAGCTCAGTTGATTTGGGAGAAAGAGTGCTGAATTGTCAGGTGCTGGAGTTATTAAAGTAATAAGTCAAATATGAAAGAGTTAATTGTAAAGTATGAGGGTATAAGCGAGATTCTAAAACCAGACCAACTTGGCCTATTTTATCCATTCACCCCTCCCACTCCAGAAGAGCTCACTGATCTAGGGTCTGGTGGATCAGTTCAAATGTGGGGGTTGCATCTTACTGTGGAGAGGACCAAACAAAAGGTTCTGGCAAGTTTATGAGCTAAAGTGGAGTGAGGGCTGCAGGGGAAAAGTGTTAGCCACTCAGTCATGTCCAAATCTTGCTGCCCCATGAACTGTAGCCAGCCAGGCTCCTCTGCCCATAGAATTCTCCAGGCAAGAATACTGGTGTGGGTAGCCCTTCCCTTATCCAGGGGATCTTCCAGACCCAAGGATTGAATCTGGGTCTTGTGAACTGCAGGCAGATTATTTACCATCTGAGCCACCAGGGAAGCCCTTGAGAATGCAGGCTCCCTCTTAAATTCTATAAGACAGGGATTTTCTTTGGATTCCTCAAGGTTCATTCTGAATAAAATAAAGTTCAGTCCTTCTAAGATCCTATGTGCGGTCATCATCTCTCTTTGACTGTCACAGACTGTCCATGTTAAAACCTCCTGGCCCACTATTTATTGGAAAACTCAAAAAACCATCCTTGAATCTTCTCAGTATTTTCACATATTTCCTGAATACGCATAATGCAATAGTCTTATTTATGGTATAGACATTTTTATATTGTTGGTGGTTATTTATTTTTATGTTATCTCTTCACTAGCCTGTGAGTTCTTTGATGATAAACACCATGTCTTTTAACCCAGTACACTTGGTGGAAGCTGTAATGTGTCATGTAGCATGGATTTTAAGGAAATACTGAAAAAAGGGAAAATAAGACAATGATTTTTCTATATGCCTGACATTATGTGTCTTTTTCAAATATTTCTTTCTCATTACAAAGTTATGAGGCAGCATTTTTCTCTCCATCTTGGAAGTGAGAAAAGTAAAGTTTGAGAGTTAAGTCATTTTCAAAAGATCACACACAACCAGTAATTGTGAAGCAGAGTATGGCTCCTAGACCTGTCTACTTCTAAAGTTCATGATCTTTTCACTACCCCCTGCTGCTGTGAGCAACGCGACTAAGGTTGCATGTAAAGGATGCCTGGTGTCAGTGTACATTATTCAGTGACTAGTGAGAGATATAGGTTGTTTTATGAAAAGAAAAGGCTCTCACAGGACAGGGGAGGCTGGTGGGGAAAGGATGGCATGGAGAAAAGTTAGTGACAAGACCAACTGGGCTATTCCTGGAAATTATGACCCTGAAGAGTGCAGAAGAATCAGTAAAGAGCATGTTCCTCCAGATTGCAAGATGATTTTAGGAATTATTCCACTATTCACTTAAGGCTTTGAGGTTCTTTAATTATCTTTGTCTGACACAGTCCAGGGAGAATGTACACATTGACACAAGAAAATTAAAGGGAAAATCACAGACAAACATTTATTGCACTATCAGGGCAAGATGAACTAAAAGGATAAATTCTTCCTATATTTTCCTACTATTAATATAGAAACACTATAATAGTGAGGTAGAAAAGACAAGGTTGGTCCAAGGAAATCATCCTCAAGCATAGGCATTAGTCAGAAAGCAAAGCCACCTTCTTGTTTTGCACTTATTGAGGCCATGATGGATAGAGGAAAGGCATCTGAAGCAAACACTTTGTATTAATAGCATCTGAACAAGAAACTCGGACCATGAAAATTGTGAAGCAGGCACACACAAAAAAATGCACAGATTGCTAATGACCTTGTACTATGAGGGGAACTGCTGACTAAAATCACCCACCTTATCCAGGCAAGGTGATAACTGCTTGTAAATTAAAAGACTTTTGGTCCTTCGAAGAAAAGCTATGACAAACCTAGACAGCATATTAAAAAGCAGAGACATCACTTTGCCCTTAAAATTTCATAGAGTCAAAGCTAATTCTAGGCTTGTTCCATAGAGAATAGCTATTGCAAACCTAGACAGCAAATTAAAAAGCAGAGACATCATCTTGCCACAAAAATCTGTATAGTCAAAGCTATGGTTTTTTCCAGTATTCATGTACAGATGTTGGACCATAAAGAAGACTGAGCACCAAAGAATGAGAATACTCATGAAAGTCCCTTGGACAGCAAGGAGATCAAATCAGTCAATCGTAAAGGAAATCAACACAGAATAATCATTAGAAGGACTGTTGCTAAAGTTGAAGCTCCAATACTTTGGCCACTTGATGTGAAGAGCTGACTCATTGGAAAAGACCCTGATGCTGGGAAAGACTGAGGGCAGATGAAGGGCATGACAGAGGATGAAATGATTGGATGGCACCACTGACTAAATGGACATGAGTTTGAGCAAACTCCAGGAGATAGTGAAAGAAAGGGAAGTCTGGTATGCTGCACTACATGGGCTTGCAAAGAGCGGGACATGACTTGAGGGACTGAACAACAACAACAATGGGCTGTCTCACAACAGGAGGTCCACACAAGGAACTTGGCACTTCCACTGAAAATCAACTGGAAGAATTCAGCAAGGGCTCATAATACTATTCTATGATTCCCAGACTCCTTTAAGATAGAGTCCATTTTGGCTGAGAGAGGCACGTGACACCAGGAAGAACCCTGAGTCAGATCAAACATGGCCAAACAAGATGACTGGCCAGAGACAACCTGGAAACTAATCCAATTTACCATAAAAGCTGAGGCTGCAAGATACGTGGCAGAACATCCCTCCTGCATTCCCTTACACTGCTGCTCTCAGCCTGGGGGCCCCTACCCTATAAAGGTTTCTGCTTTTTCAGTACATGTGTTTCCTCAGACAATTCATTTCCAAGTGTTAGACAAGAGCCATCTCTCAGTTCCTGGTAGGGGTCCCCTTCCTGCAACAGTACAGCCTTCCATGTGTGGTGCTTGGCTAGTAAGGGAAAAAAGCATGTATATATTGGGTTTCCTGATGGCTCCACAGGAAAAGAATGCCTGTGATGCAGGAGACACAGGTTCAATACCTGGGTCAGGAATATCCCCTCGAGAAGTAAATGACAACCCACTTCAGTACTTTGCTTGTGAAATTCTATGGACAGAGGAGCCTGGGGAGCTGAAGTCCACGGGGTCTCAAAAGAATCAGACATGACCAATTGACTAAGCACACACACAGTGACTTCGGAGATGAATAGGCAGGACTGGGAGCTGATGCTACCTGGTGCAGTCCAGGCCACACCTCAACCCTCCACTCGATGAATACTGAATATTCCACCCCTAATCAAAAAGACCTCCACCCACTCAAAGGGCTAAAAAGAAAAGGGGGTCAGAGAACCCTGTAGTGACTCCTCATATTCATTCACACACACTCTTCTTTGAGTACATAACTCCCACTTCTGCCCTGGAATTTACTGCTCCTTTATTCTCTTTGCTCCTCAGCTTCAGTGTATTTTTTTTTTCCCCTTTGTGTTTTGTGTCTCAAATTCTTTTGGATGAGTTAAACAAGATATTGGATTTTTGATAAAGATTTTTTGGTGTCAATAGAATACTTTGTGTGGTAGTTAGTTTTATAAGTCAACTGGCCATAGGTACCCAGAATTTGGTCAAATGTTATCCTAGATGTGTCCCTGGTGATTCTGGACAAGGAATATATTTGATTTGGAGAATCTAGTAAGGCAGACTGGTTTCCTTAATGTGGATGGGGCCCATCTCACAGTTGAATAGAACAAAAAGGCAAGAGGAGGAAGATGGAATTCCTTCTGCTTAACTTCTAGCTGCAACATCATTTTTTTTCCAGCCTTCNAGAGAGTTGATGTGGAATGGGAGGTGGGGGTGGGGGTGGGGTTCAAGATTGGGAACTCATGTACACCTGAGATGAAAAAAAAATAAATTAATTAAAAAGAAAAAAAAAATGAATGAAATAATGCCATTAGCAGTAACATGGATAGACCTAGAGATTTCCATACTAAGGAAAGTAATCAAGAAACAGAAAAACAAATGCCATATGATATCACTTATATGTGGAATCTAAAACATGACACAAATGAACTTCTCTACAAAAGAGAAACGGATTCACAGACATACAGAACAGACTTGTTGCCCAGTGGGAGGGCACTGAGGGAGTGATAGGGAGTTTGGGATTAGCAGATATGAACTATTACATATGTAAAACTGAATCACTTTGCTGTACACACTAACACCAAATTGTAAACTAACTATATTACAATAAAATAGAAATTTTAAAAAACATGCCAGATATCACAAAATATGTGCAAAATATGGAATAGAATAGTGGCAATAGACAAGGGTTCTCCAAACTTGTTTTATGTGAAAACTAAACAGTGCTAAAGAAGAAGGGCAAGATTATGGGGCAAGAGGGATTCTCTTTTATCACAATAAATATGAGGAATGCTGGATACTCTGTACTCTTCCTAGAGTTCACAATGCTTATAAACACAGAAAAGATATGGAAAACCTCTCCATTTAATAATCCTATTAAATCTCCATTTAATAATCCTAAATCTGAAAGTGAAAGTGAAAGCTGCTCAGTAGTGTTTGACTATTTGCAGCCCCATCGACTATATAGTCCATGGAATTCTCCAGGCCAGAATACTGGAGTAGGTAGCCTTTTCCTTCTCCAAGGGAACTTCCCGAACCAGGATTGAACTCAGGTCTCCCATGTTGCAGGTGGATTCTTTACCAGCTGAACCACAATGTAAACCCCATCCTAAATCTAGTGTTTTATTAATAACCCAGTTATATAACATTCGATTACTATATTTTTACCAACATATAATGTTTTCTGAAAATGCTTCACTAAACACAGATTGAGTAATGTAATAATATTTACATTTATATTCTGATGTGCTGCTTCTATATACTGAAAGCAGCAAACTTTTTAAAACTATTTTTTCACTGAACACAATTATGCCCAAAAACATTTTTAAAGTAAAAAAACACAAAAGTGTGCATGCTGAATATATAATTGTGAACATCCATGACAAGATTATAAGTCGAGTATCAAGTGAATGTAAAATAATGACATAATGACTCAATAATAGTGCAAAGTTAATGGGCTATTTTTAATTATAGAAAACAATTATCTTTCTATGAACACGTATGAAAAAGACTACTGGAAAAATTACTTTGTGCAGGAAAAGGTGTGATATATAGGATTCCCTGGGGGCTCAGTGGTAAAGAATCCACCTGACAATGCAAGAGACATGGGTTTGATCCTTGAGTCAGAAAGATCCCCTGGAGAAAGAAATGGCAACCCATTCCAGTATTCTTGCCTGGGAAATCTAATGGACAGAGAAGCCTGGTGGGCTACAGTCAATGGGGTCAGAAAAGTCAGATATGACTGAATTCACATACACACACACAGACACACAGACACACATACACACACACACACAAGGGGTGGCAAAATGTAAAAACGAACTTAAATTGCTAAGTTTCAGATAGGAATTGCTCAGAAAAGAAGGATATAATAGTTAACTACTTTATAAAATGTTTTCTAATCAATCCTGAGGGAGTAAGATGAAATGTTTTCTTTGTTGGAGATGTGGGGTTAATGATCACGCTTTTACACTTACAAATGGAGATTTAAATGCTGATTGTTCGGTTTGGCTCTTTTCAAAATGTAATACTTTCTGAAACGCTGGTTTAAAATAAGAGACTTATATTGCCTGCTTCTAGTAAAAATAAGATGCTTGTAAAAGTCATTTATTTTGAGTTTTTCATCTCAGATAGCCAAATTTACAAATGGTGAGGAAAAAAAAAAGTCCCCAAAGTAGAAGAAATATTGTAGAGAAAGATAAAAAGCAGTGGATTAACATATGAATGCTTAATATATCCCAATACACTTTATTGAGCTTTTATAACATAAGTTGTAGTAGATATAATATAGAAACTAGGGGAAAGGGGGTTTCAATAAAAATACTTTAACTCTGCAATCTAGGATCAGTGTTGGTATTTGGATATGGTATTTGATGAGCTATATAACACAAAGAAATCGTTCTTAGAGCCAGCAGACCAGCTTTATGTAATAGTTGCTAAGAAACATTACCAGGAACACTTGATATATAGTCAGGTATTTTGGTGGTACCTGCCTCCTAAGAAACCTGCATGCAGGTCAAGAAGCAACACTTAGAACCGGACATGGAATGATAGACTGGTTCCAAATTGGGAAAAGAGTACCTCAAGGCTGTATATTGTCACCCTGCTTGTTTAACTTCTATGTAGAGTACATCATGTGAAATGCTGGACTGGATGAAGCTCAAACTGGAGTCAAGATTGCTGTGAGAAATATCAACAATCTCAGATATGCAGATGATACCACTATTATGGCAGAAAGTGAAGAGTAACTAAAGAGTCTCTTGATGAAGGAGAAAGAGGAGAATGAAAAAGCTGGCTTAAAACTCAACATTCAAAAAAATGAAGATCATGGCATCTGATCCCATCACTTCATGGCAAATAGATGGAGAAACGTGACCAACTTAATTTTCTTGGGCTCACAAATCACTGCAGATGGTGACTGCAGCCATGAAATTAAAAGATGCCTGCTCTTTGGGGGAAAAATCTATGACAAACCTAGCAATGTATTAAAAAGCGGAAACATCACTTTGCTGAGAAAGGTCTGTATAGTCAAAACTAAGGCTTTTCCTATAGTCACGTACACATGTGAGATCTGTACCATGAAGAAGGCTGAGTGTTGAAGAACTGATACTTTTGAACTTTGTGCAAGAGGAGACTCTTCAGAGTCCTTTGGACAGCAAGGTAATCAACCAGTCTATCCTAAAGGAAATCAACCCTGAATGGTGAAAGGACTGAATCTGAAGCCTGAAGCTGAAGTTCCAACATTTTTGCCACCTGGTGTGAAAAGTTGACTCACTGGAAAAGCTCTTGATGCTGGGAAAGATTGAGGGAAGGAGGAAAAGGGTGTGACAAAAGATGAGATGATTGGATGGCGTCACTGACTCAATGGACATGAGTTTGAGCAAACTCCAGGAAACAGTGAAGGACAGGGAAACCTGGTGTGCTGTGGTTCATGAGGTCACAAAGAATCACACATGACTGAGCAACAAAACAACAGCAATATCTTGATGGATTGGAATTCAAAATATAAGAAAGTCTTCAGACAAAATACTACGTAACAACCTAAATGAGAAAAGAATGTGCCAAAGAACAGAAACAAGTATATGTATAATTGAATCACTTTTCTCCACACCTGAAACTAACACATTCTTAATCAGCTGTATTCCAATATAAAATAAAAAGTTAAAAAAGAGAGGGTTCTTTCTCTGCTGATATTGAAAGAATTCTTTTAATGTTGAAATTTACTTTTCAAAAGCTTTGTTCATCTTACTGAAAATAACCTAAGATAATGCTAAGGAAAAATAAAAATTCGAATCACTCAATAAGTTAACAAAATAAAAGTAGCAAATTGTGAATTACATAATGTGTGAACAATTAAGATGGGAATTAGGGTTTCTTAGAATATTACTGTCAAGAAGGGCATGATGTTTTATTTTAGAGATGTTCAAAGTAATACATTAATATATATGACATTTACTCAAGCCTCACAATCTGTTTTCATTTTGTCTCTGGGACCAAATATTTTCTTTAAAATATATTTTGAAAATAGTATTTGTACCTAGTAGTGTTTAATATTGTTTGCCTAAGTGAAAAGCTTCAAACTCTACAATATAGCATGGAGTAGAATATTTTTCACAATGAATAATTTTGTATCATTAAAATTCATTTTACCAGGCATTCCTGGTAAAATTTACTATAATCCTGAGTTTTTACTGTGTGCTATATAGAATAATATGCAGTGTATAGATTCAAATAGCGTAGTGGGGAAATCAGAAATGTGTGATATTTCATTCCGCACCACCAGTTTCTGAAAGAGGGACAGTTTTGGAACTTGTATATCACTAGATCTGCCAAAACTGAAACTACTCAATTCATGATGAAACTTCATTGGCCCATTTCCTTCCTGCTGTTTTTGGATTTGTTCATGTTAACAATCATTTTAACTTTATATTATTTGATAAAAGCTTCTCTTTTTTGCTTACATTTTTTAGTTATTCCATGTTGTAGCTTTGGTTGGGTTTCCCTATCTTTTTAAAAGCAATAATAATGTACATTTAAAAAACTATTCCCTAAACTCATATTCCTTTAAACAAGAGATATTCCACAGAATATTAACATTTATATAGCACAAAAGAAAAGAAGAAACAATCATAAACCATGCTCTAGTATGTAATAATTTTAGAGAATACTGAGTCAAACAATATTATATATTTCTTTCCTAAAAAAATGCATTAATAATAAAATGTGAATTTTGAATTACTGAAAGAGGGATTTTTTTTGATAAGTCTCTGTGTGTGTGTGAGAGAGAGAGAGAGAGAGAGAGAGAGAGAGAGGTTATTGACATATACATATACATATTGGAAAATGTATAAATCATTTACATTAAAATTCACATAGCAGTTATATCTTATTTTCTCATTGCTGAATCTAAATTTGACTAACCATGTTTCAACTTTCTGCATAGTAGTTAATAATGCATATGACAGACATTATTTCTTGCATTATTATTATATGCAAAGTTAAATTATTGACATGCTCTGTTTACTCTAAAAACTATAATCAATTGTAAAGTTTTTCACATATCTGAGTGACAGTTTCAAAACCATTTTGTTATAAAGCAGGACTCTGCCAAAAACAATGCTCAAATGTTTTGAATTCAAATCATTTCTGAGAATGGGTCACTTAGTAATAAACTGGTACTGTATAACCAAATTTAAAAGCATGACTACCACACAAAGAAAAATTAACTCCAAGTGCATTAAGAACTTTAAACAACAAAACTTCAAAATACTCAAAAGAAAACAGAAGAGTATATCTTTCTGACCATATTAAAGGTAGTGTTTTTTATCAAAAGGAAGTAAAGCCACCATTAATTGAGTTTTATATTAAAATTAACTATGTTTCATCAAGAAAAGACACAAAAAATTCTTCAAGCTAAAGAATACACTTATTACATCTACAACAGGCAAAAAAATGCTTAGATTGTACTAAAACATCACAACCATGAAAAAGACACAATTCAAGCAAAAAGAAGTAAAACATTAAAGGAACTATGAATGGTTAACATCATAAAAGATTCCTAAGTGACACTGCTAATTCAAAAATTACAATCATAATCATACAATCTTTCACACCAAAATAAAACCCAAAAAAAACAATTTCATGTCTTTCAATAGCAAGTGCTAACAAAGATTTGGCTCACTGGGATCTCACAGTGCTGGAAAAGCTGTAGTATATTAAACTTATGTTGCTGGAAGATAATTGGTCTTAACATGTAAAAATTACTAAGCATGCATTCTATGTATATGACCCAGGTTTACACAAGCAGGTTTATACCCTGGAGAAAGTCTTGACCATTCCAACCAGTAAACATGCATAAACACCTCGAGAACATTATCTTCTGGAGTTAAATGACATTAATTCCCAAATTTATACAGAATAGTAGAAAAAATAATTTAGACATTGTTCATACAATGGAATATTACAAAACAATGAAGCTAAATAAACTTGAGCTTCATGTGTCACCATGAATTTGTCTTCTGTGTACAACATTGAATGAAGAATGCAAATTTCAGAAGAATTATAGGTGTTATTATAGCATTTTATATAGTATTGCAAAAACGAGTAATCTATCAGATTGGGTTATATAAATATGTGATAAATTCTTAAGAGATTTAGAGAAATAAATTTTTTAAAAAGATTTTGGTAATCTGGCTCAAGAGGCAGGAAGCTGACATTTGAAAGTAGTACATATATGCTTGGGTCCAGCCCCGGAGGATCCAGGGAATTTGAAGCGAGGATGGCATCGGTGAGAAAAAATTTATTAATTATTAATATAAGATTAGATTAGGAAATAATAGTATAGTAGGAAAATTAAGTGGAAAAAAGAGGCTGAATAACTTGGTTTACATGGAAAGCAAATAAATTTCCAGACAAGGAACTTGCACCATCTACGTTAGGCCACCGGCGTCCTCTTGAATATCTTGGGGTGCCCCACCTTGGGCTCCCCCTTGCGTGTATCTTAGAAGCTGGGACAAGTAAGTAGACAGGGTGAGCCTCCACGCCCCAGTTGGGAATTCAACCAGAAATTAGAGTAAAGACATGGGGGAAACCAGTTCAGCAACTGGCCCCAGCCCCCATTGTCCAGAAGGGCCTTATATACCTTTTTGATTGTACATAGAACTCAATGGGTAATACAAAATTATGCAGTGTTAGCAGCCCAGATTCTTATCAAAACCAGGCTTTTTTCTCTGCATACCTAGTTGTATACACAAGTCTTAGGTGATTTACATCATCCTCCGGCCAAAAGGGCCAATTAACATTTTACTACTCTTTTCTGATAAGGGTTTGTTAACCAGAAGACTTATTTGTGTTAAAAGTGTTGTTCTTTCTGAAGTCTGGTGCCAGTCTCAGAAAGCACTAAATCAAGTTACATTCTTGCATAGTAAAGATACAGCAATTTGTAACAAGTAAAAGGAGTACAGTGATTTATAACAAAAGAAAAGTAATTAACTCAAAAGTCTAGTGTTGCTAACATCAAAACTACTATATATATTTTTTTCCATATCCCGTTTACATTGATTAACATCTTCCCAGGTGCCTAAAAGATAAAGAATATGGAGGTCTGGCAGCAATCATTGAGTCAATAGTGAAATCCTGTCACCAATAGGATTTTAGCTCTTTAGAAAAGGCTTTATAACTTTAAGATACTTTAAGCTTTGTGCCCGTCGCAGTTGGGGGCTATAAGCAATTCACAAGCTGCAAAAAGGCCTGGGGAACCTGTCAGGCAAGTTAGAGCGTTTAAGTTAGAGCATTATCAGAGGGGGTTGAGCTGAAACACTCCTTTCAAATGCAGAAGACTAAAGCTTGAATTTTTTCCAGAGAGTGTCAGAAGAATATAGAAACACAATATAAGGCTGGCAGATTCTTATTTTTGGGGTACATGCTCAGGAAATACCAGGGGGAAACCCTAAGACCCGAATCATCTTTGCCCATGACAAGGTCTCTGCCTCATGACCTTGTCATGGGTGGGATTCCTCACACTGGCCCCTGACACACACACACACACACACACACACACACACACACACATATTTAAAACTATATATAATATAATGTACATAGTATATTAAAACACTTATAAAGCCTCTTTTATCAATAACAAAAAATATATATAGGTCTATATCTAAATCTATATTTTACACTACATCATCAGAAATGTTTCATCAGAGAAAATGAAAATCTATTCAGAATGGAAGAGGAAGTCTTGTGTAATTTATTTTGTGGTTATATTATATTAATTCAAGTAATTATTACATTATGAAAATATTTGAAATTACATCACTACTCGAAATATTTGTTTTTTTCATCAGTTTTTAATCATTATGAATTTATTTTTTATGTTCCCAAGACCTTTCTTCTTAAAGATGTATTTCATGTTATTAGAACAAATGAGTCTGACTTTATTTCTGTCCCTTTCCACCACTTCATTGGTGTTCCAACCTAGAGCCTTAGAGAGTAAGGAATAAATAATGTATTTAATCTGATAGAAAACAAACAAATAACGAGAGATTTTTCTAAGCATCATAGGCGTCTTCCTATCCACACTTGCCTAAACAGGATATGCAGGATGGATACCCCACAGACTCACCCCATCTCACCAGGCTATCAAAGCTCAGCTGAGCTGTTGAGAGTGAGGGAGACAGCAGTGAGACAGAGACAGAGAGTACTGAGCAATCAGGTGTAAGAGCAGCCAAAAAAGAGTCAAACATGAAAGAATTAATAAGCCTTGGATTCTCTTGTGGTGGTGGTAAGTTCTAAACTGGAGAAAAGCCAGCTTCCCCACATTCCACTTCTACCGTGGAAGGCATACTGTTCAGAGACAAGTGGATCAGCACAGACCTGAGGGGCTCTCACTATTGAGGAAGCCTCAGCAAAGGCTCCAGCACTGAAGTCAGGGGAGGAAGCAGAGTGAAGGCTAGAAGTGGAGTGGAGAAGTACTGGGTACTGAATTAGAACAAGGAAAGATGTTTTCAAGTCTTCCCCTTCCCAATGTATCCCCATCCTACAAAGAGACTTGTGGAAGGAGCCAGAAAAGGCTTTCAGTGAGGAACCTAAGACCACAAGTATACCAACATTTTGACCCTAGGGGAGTCTGAGTCCTCCACAGCATCTCCCAGAGCCTTCCCACATTGGCTGCTCACCAAGTCCAGGGTGGGGGCAAATCTCCCCCATGCATCTGGCAGGTAAAGATTTTGCCATTGCCCATGATATAGCATGAAAAATCACACAAAGGCTTTCATCCAGGAGGGACTCCTCACACTTTCTGTTGAGCTGGCACCAAAGGTAGGACACTCAAAAAAAATTTTAACATTTTATACATAGCATGTATTAAATTAATCTCTGATTTAAACATTACTTGATAATGACATTCAGCTGTCAGATAGCCATATGCTGTAAAATATCTATATGTAGTTAAAATATAACTGAAACTTGTCTGTGGATGCTAAAAACAGTAGAACAGAATGTTATATTGGCACAAGTAAATTGAAGATTTCCTAATTATAAATGTTGAAGGAAATGTGCAAAATTATATAATTTTAAGTTTGGGAACAATCTGACGTATCAAAGTGAGTCTATTGATTTTATACAGGCATATAAAAAGTAGGCATATATTAAAAAGTTTATCTAAGTTCATAGAATTAATAATGGCATAGCTGAAGCTAGTAAATGGAGCATGGATTCATAATTCCATGAAATTTCTTTTACATCACATTATATTGAAGTCAAGGGCCATATTGTATTTGTTGTTCAATCACTCATTTGCGACCCCATGGACAGCAGCACACTAGGCTTCCCTGTTCTTTACCATCTCCAGGATCTTGCTTAAACTCATGTCCATTGAGTTATGATGCCATCCAACCATTTCATTTTCTGTCATCCCTTTCTCCTCCTGCCTTCACTCTTTCCCAGCATCAGGTCGTTTCTAATGAGTTGGCTCTTCACACCAGGGGCCCAAAGCATCAGAGCTTCAGCTTCAGCATCAGTCCTTCCAATGAATATTCAGGGTTGACTTCTTTTAAGATTGACTGTGTTGATCTTCTTGAAGTCCAAAGGTGTCTCAAGAGACTAATAAAACACCACAGTTCAAAAGCAAAATTCTTTGACACTCAGTCCAACCCACACATCCATACACGACTAATAGACAAACCGTAGCTTTGACTATGAGGACCTTTGTTTGTAAAGTAATGTTTCTGCTTTTTTAAATATGCTGTTCTAGGTTTGTCATAGGTTTTTCTTCCAAGGAGCAAGTGTCTTTTAATTTCATGGCTGCAGTCACCATCTGGAGTGATTTCGAGTCCAAGAAAATAGTCTGTCACTATTTCTTTGTTTCTCCATCTATTTGATATGAAGTGATGGGGCTGGGTGCCATGATCTTTGTTTTTTGAATGTTGAGTTTTAAGCCAGCTTTTTCACTCTTCTCTTTCACCTTCATCAAGAGGCTCTTTAGATCCTCTTGACTTTCTGCCATAAGGGTGGTATCATCTGCATATGTGAGGTTATTGGTATTCCTCCTGGAAATCTTGATTCCAACTGTGCTTCATCTAGCCTTGCATTTCACATGATGTACACTGCATATAAGTTAAATAAGCGGGGTGACAATTTNAGAGGCTCTTTAGATCCTCTTGACTTTCTGCCATAAGGGTGGTATCATCTGCATATGTGAGGTTATTGGTATTCCTCCTGGAAATCTTGATTCCAACTGTGCTTCATCTAGCCTTGCATTTCACATGATGTACACTGCATATAAGTTAAATAAGCGGGGTGACAATTTACAGCCTTGACGTACTCCTTTCTCAATCTTGAACCTGTCCAGGGTTCCATGTCTGGTTCTAACTGTTGCTTCTTGACCTGCACACAGATTTCCCAGGAGGCAGGTAAGGTGGTCTGGTATTCCCATCTCTTTAAGAATGTTCCACAGGTTGTTGTGTTCCACATAGTCAAAGGATTTAGCATAGTCAGTGAAGCAAAAGTAGATGCTTTTCTGGAATTCTCTTGCTTTTTCTATGATCCAGAAGATGTCGGAAATTTGATCTCTGCATTTTCTAAATCCAACTTGAGCTGGAACTTCTGGAAGTTATCAGTTCCAAGACTGGCTTGGAGAACAAGGCAGAACTTGGCCTGGTTTGGAGAGTTTTGAGCATTACCTCGATAGCATGTGAAATGAGTGTGATTGTGTGGTAGTTTGAACATTCCTTGGCATTGACCTTCTTTGGTATTGGAATGAAAACTGACCTTTTTCAGTTCAGTGACTCCTAGTGAGTTTTCCATATTTGCTGGCGTATTGAATGTCACATTTTAACAGCATCATCTTTTAGAATATCATATGCCATCACAGAAATTATATGAAATAATATTCAGCAACCCTAGCAGACTTTGGAATACTTCACCTAGAAATTTCTGTTTCAAACTTCAGAAAATCAAACATGAACAAGAAATAAACAAGGAACACAGATGGCCAAAGATACTCTACCAATAGAGAAATAAGGATGAGAACTATCAGACTTCTCTTCAAAAGTCATACAACAAAAACAGTGGAATGGGTTATTCAAAGCACTAATAGAAAAAAAAAAAAACAAAACCGGAATAGCATATTGCATATCTGGCAAAATTATCCTTCAAAATGAAGAGAAATAAAGACATGGTACAGCAAAAGAGACACATATATAAATAACAGACTATTGGACTCTGTGGGAAAAGGGAAGAGTGGAATGATTTGAGAGAATAGCATTGAAACATGTATATTACATATATGAAATAGATCACCAGTCCAAGTTCAATGCATGAAGCAGGGCACTCAAAGCTGGTGCACCGGGACAACTCTGAGGGATGGGATAGGGAGAGAGGTGGGAGGGGTCAGGATGGGGGACACATGTACACCCCATGGCTGATTCATGCCAATGTATGACAAAACCCACTACAATATTGTAAAGTAATTAACCTCCAATTAAAATAAATAAATTTTAAAAATATATAAATAATATGAAAAAGACTTCATCAGACAAATAAATACTGCATGAATTTGTCACCAATAGATTTGTCTTACAATGAGTGTTAAAAATAAGTTATCAGAGAGAAAAAAGTAATAAACTCTAGCTTTTTGGATTTACATAAACAAAATGAGATTGTTGGAGAATGAATATAACATTTACTGTTCCTATTCTTATTTGATCTAACAGAGAACAGTTTATTCAAATTAATAATAACAATACATTGCATTTTCATAGCTTATGGGTAATTAAAATGAATGACAAAAATTTTTTAATGAGTGGGAGCAAGGAAATGGGAGCACTGTTTTATGGTATCTGCACTACCCATAAAATAGTATAGTGTTAATTAAAAGTGGACTTAAATTAATTGTAAATCTATATCATAGACAAAATAGCTAATTTTAAGAAAGTATAATTGACACATTAAGAAGAGAAAGTAGAAACATGAAAAAACACGTTAAAACCAAAAGAGTTACCAAAAAGTATAATTTAAAAAAAATCTGATTTGTTATCATTGTATTCTCAATCTACAAAATACCTTTAAGAAATTAACTATAAGAATAGACTCAATTAAAAAATAGACCAAGAACTTCACCAAGAAGATGTAAAAATAGCAAAGAAGCTTTTGAAAAAATGTTCTCCATAATATATCAGTAAGAAATTAAAAATCTAAATGAGACATCACTCTGCACCTATTAGAATGACTAAAATTCAAACTGAGAGTACCAGATTCTGATGAGTATTAAGTCACAGTACTGTCATTCATTCCTGGAAGGAATGCAACATGATATGACCACTTTCAAAGACACTGTAGTAGTTTCTAACAAAGCTAAATGTAATCTTATCATATAACTCAGCAAATCCAAATGAGTTGAAATTTATATTCACACAGAAACCTGCATTAAAAGGTCAGTAGTTCTTGATTCATAATTGCTGAAAACTTAAAGATGAGGAAACTTTTGTAAATCTATACAATAAAATATTAGTCAGCTAAAAGAAAAAAATAATAATAAGCTGTTAAGCCACAAAAAGACATGGGCTAAAACTGACCAGGACCCTCTGGTCCTCTTGGACACAAGTCCCTCTGTGTCCCCCAACTCTTGTTTGTGGGAAAATATATGTGCATATATATATGGTTCCAAGGTCTTCATGTCCTGTATTCTAAAATACAAATTCAAGTAGTTAATGATTGCTGTTGTAGTTGTTTAGACACTATGTTGTGTCCAACTGTTTTGCAACCCCGTGAACTGTAATCCACCAGGCTCCTCTGTTTTATGGATTTCCCAGGCAAGAATACTTGAGTGGGTTGCCATTTCCTTCTTTAGAGGATCTTCTGGACCCAGGGATCAAACCCGAGTCTCCTGTATTGGTAGGCAGATTCTTTATCACTGAGTCATCAGAGAAACTTAGTTTTTGATTAGAGAAGAAGAAAACTAGAAACAAAGAAAAAACAGGCAAGCAAAAAAGATAATAATAGCTTAAATAATATCAGCCATAAAACAAACTCACAGAATTGTTCCCCCTTGAGGGATATAGGTAACAATCTCTCTCATATTCTTGAGTTGTTTTTACAGGAACAAGTGCCCCATGAATTGGAAACTACTGACCACACACAGACCCTAAGCTCCTTGATGCCAGAGACTGATGATCTAGATTCCTACAATATCACCCTGTTACCTCAGCACCAACCAATCAAAAAATTTTCCACAAGCTGATAAAGTCTCTTAAACACCCTTTCCCTAACACTCTGTAAAACCTTCTTGCTTGAAAGCCATTGGGGAGTTTGAGTCTTCTGAACTGCCCATTCTCCTTGCATTGTGCCCTACAATAAATGCCACACTCTCCTTCACTGCAACCTGATACCTGTAAATTGGTTTTGCTGCGGACCAAGTAACTGGACCTGAATTCAATTCAGTAATAGGAGGAGTATTAAATGATTATTGCTAAGCAAAAGAAGCCAGTCTCAAAATGCTACATTTCATATGATTTCACTGATATGATATTTTTGGAAATGCAAAACTATAAAGATAATGTAAAATCAGGGTAGGGAATGAGAAATGGGCAAAGCACAGGGCATTTTTTATAGCAGTGAGTCGACTCTGCTTGATACTTTAATGTGAATTCATGACATAATGCATTTGTCAAAATCCACTGAAATTTAAAACACAAAGAGTGAACCATGATGTAAACTATGGACTTCAGTTAATGGTAATGTATTAATATTGGTTCATTAAATCTAACAAATGTATCACACTACTGAAAAATGTTTAAAAAAAGGGAAAATTGTGACAAGAGACACTTGTCTGACAACTCCTTGGAAATATAAAACTGCTCTAAAAATAATATCTGTTTATTTTAAAAAGTTATTTTCCAAAAGTAGCTTAGCTATTGAAAGCCTAAAAGTTTATATTGTTAGTTTGGAAACTGGTGTTATTTCAAAATGTATATTAAAATTATTAAAGTCAGAGTGTTGATTATATTGAATGATTAAAATGTATCAGTTATGTTATATGCATTCACTTTCATTAGAAGAGAGAAACTGACTGTGTGGGTTAGAAGATTCTTAGACTGTGTTACATGGACTTTTAAGTAGCCCCAGGATGGGCACTGAGAAGGTTTGCACAGTGCAAAACTCTGTCCTTTTTTTTTTTCCTATATTGTCAGATTTGATAATTCTTAATAGGATTCTTGCATTTTGTTTTTATATATGTTAATAATTATTTCCAATGCAGTCATGTAGAGTGACTTTGTACCATTCCTTTTCTTACTACTGATGTGTTGATTTTATAATCTTAACTGTAGAAAATCCCACGTTGAAGGTCAGGGTAGGTGGTGGTGTGGAGATACCCCTCATCCAAGATAAGGAGCAATGGCTACACTTTACTGGAGCAGCCATGAAAAGATACCCCACGCCCAAGGTAAGATGGTAGGTGTTGCAAGTGGGCATCAAAGGGCAGACACACTGAAACCATACTCACACAAAACTAGTCAATTCAATCACACTAGGACCACAGACTTGTCTAACTCAATGAAACTAAGCCATGACCGTGAGTAACCTAAGATGGGCAGGTCATGGTGGAGAGGTCTCACAGAATGTGGTCCGCTGGAGAAGGGAATGGCAAACCACTTCAATATTCTTGCCTTGAGAACCCCATGAACAGTATGAAAAGACAAAATGATAGGATACTGANCTGATGCTGGGAGGGATTGGGGGCAGGAGGAGAAGGGGACGACAGAGGATGAGATGGCTGGATGGCATCACTGACTCAATGGGCTTGAGTCTGAGTGAACTCTGGGTGTTTGTGATGGACATTATCTACAATGCAAATAATGGTCCATAATTTTTTAAATTGAAATTACAAAATAAAAAAAAATACCATTGAAATGGGTGATACATATAGCTATTTGGAATTAATTCTTTACTAAGGTGTTCAGAGTATTTCCTTATGTCACACAAAGGAAAACTAAGTTTTTTTAAAATGTAAATTAGCTGTGTAAGACTTGTGGTTTAAAAATATATATTTAATATAACTTAATTGACACACTTCTATATTGGATTTTTCTTATCTGTTCCAGAATGTCTCTAGCTAGACTTCTTCATGAGAAGAGAATATAAGGCAGTCATTTTATGTAGCAAATACTACCTAGCTCACCAAAGAAATACTTTGGGGAAAATTTAGATAAAAAAAGAGACAATAAGTATATAACTCTACCAAAACTATTCACATTGACAGCAAGTCAAAGTAACTGGATAAACACCATACAAAAGCCCTTGGTCTGGAATTATAATATCTAAACAATTCTTCTTGGAAAAATCAAGAAAATTTATCTTGTAATCATTTGGAAACGAATTCTGTAACCATCTCAATAATTCATGTATAATTTCATAAAAGGAAAAGAACAAAATCTCTCATTTGATTATATCAGCACTTATCAACAGAGAAAGCTAGATGGAAGACTCATGGAAAATACATTTTGCAACTTCTTGCAAATGTAAAATTATTTGAAAATAAAAGTCTTTTTAAAAAATGAGGAGGGAGACCTAACCTGCCCCAATGCTCTCACTAATATGAAATGAAGACATCTACTTAAAAAATAAATAATCAACTAATTAATTCAATGTTTGAAGTGATAAACTATTTCTGAGGAAAAATATTTTTCTTCTGTTAAGGTATCAATGTATGTTTTCAATATATATAATTTTATTCCACATCAGGCTTCTTTCTTGTGTGTTGTTATAGCGGCATGTGTGAGTGTGTGTGCTATTACGATGCCTATGTGTGAATTACATTCACTTAAGTATAATCTAGTATTTTAATTTTCACAAACTAAAAGTCAAGTTCTCATTTTCTCTTTAATTTACCTTTAAAAAATTATTTCTAAGTAAATAATAGAAATGTACATTTCACATTTATATTTTAAAACAAAAAGTTATTTGTTAGTAAATTGAGAGTCCTCCACAAATCTCAACAATAAAATGGGAAATGCATTTGTCAACTTAAACAAAAATACAAAAAGAAAAAGCTGCAAGTTAAGTTTTATTTGGAGATCTTACTAGACACTATAATCCAGGAGACAGACTCTCAGGTAGTTCTGAGAATCTGCTCTGAAGAGATAAAGGTGATGCTAGGATATGTATGAGCTTATTTATTTATTTATTTGCTGGAAAACCATGTAGTCAAAAATCAGAAGTTTACTGTTGATAACAATGTGCAGACATCTCAGGTTAATAATTCCATAGCTTTTCTATATATGGGCAGATGAAACAATCTGGTTCATTTGAAAATTTTCACTAGATATGCATCTCAACTCTCCAGGGGTCAGTTTATCCAAAGCCCAGAATGCTTCCTGTTTTTTCTATTCTGAATTCCCTTGAGGTGCACTGCTGCTGCTGCTGCTGCTAAGTCGCTTCAGTCATGTCCAACTCTGTGTGACCAGATAGACGGCAGCCCACCAGGCTCCCCTGTCCCTGGGATTCTCCAGGCAAGAATAGTGGAGTGGGCTGCCCTTTCCTTCTCCAGTACATGAAAATGAAAAGTGAAAGTGAAGTCGCTCAGTCGTGTGAGACTCTTAGCAACTCCATGGAGCACAGCCTACCAGGCTCCTCCATCCATGGGATTCTCCAGGCAAGAGTACTGGAGTGGGTTGCCATTGCCTTCTCCCAGGGTGCACTGTCCATGGGCAACTACAGTGGCTAATGGCTTGATCCTTGTAGAAATGGAACAGCAGGCAAGGTTTTTTTCTACACATTTCTAGAGCAATATTATGAATGAAAAATAGTAATTGTCAAGCTCTCCTACTTTAATTTTATTAAAATTAAAATATTGGTCATGTACACACCAAATACTGGGAATCATGGCTACCTTAATCAAATAGCCTACTAAGCTGAGTCAAGTGATTGTTTGTTACTGACAACACATTATAGCATTTTGCTCTCCAGATAAAAAGTGGTCCTATTTCTTATTTTATTTCTCATAGTCATATATGAAATACCAGCCACTGACAAGTAAAAATCAGTAATATTCAGTCACTGAGGCATTTCATGTGTGAAAGGGGCATATACAATTCCCTCAGAATAATTCTAACATCAGTGATACAATGATTGCCTTTATGGCAAAAGTAAAGATTTTGGCAAGCATTGATAAGTTTCAAGCACCATATTTAGTTGCTCTAAGACTGTCAATAGACCATTTATATTGAGAAGGCTGTTTTTGTTGTGTTGTTTGACAGTCAGTTATCTGGGCTCACTTGAGTATGATGAAATATAAGAGAGACTCTTCATTCTTAAATGGCTTCTTTTGTGATGCAATATAGATAATGCTATGTGGAAATTCCTAAATTCCTAATATACTTTTCTTTACCATTGCAAATCACCTTGAATTTACCTGACCTTAACTCGTATTCTAATATTGCATTTTAAGGAAGCTCACTATTTTAAATTTGAGATATCTTAATTTACAGCAGTAGGTCATATCACAGTTACTGAGAAATATCTAATAATGTAGTCTAAAAAATCCAAGCCAGTGATTGACCTGCTTTATGTTGTAGAGACACTGGTATTATTTTATCACCTTAAAGGGTCACTTTCACTTTTCATGTTCATGCCTTGGAGAAGGAAATGGCAACCCACTCCAGTGTTCTTGCCTGGAGAATCCCAGGGACGAGGGAGCCTGGTAGACTGCCGTCTACGGGGTTGCACAGAGTCAGACTCGACTGAAGTGACTTAGCAGCAGCAGCAAAGGGTCAATAAAACTGTTGGTAGAAACAAAATAGAAAAAATGCTAGCATTACAGAAACAGTTTTTCAAGAATTTCTTTGTCATGGGGAAGTTGTTCACATATGTGCTCATTATCATTACATTTTTTAAATTACATGAATTAAAATGGGCATTTTTTTGAGAATACAGGTGAATTTTTTATAAAACAGATGGGCTTGAGTGTTGGTTACATGCTACTTCCTTGTTTTTACCTGTTTGATAAACACAAGGCATGCATTTCATTATTTCATAAAGGAAAGATTTTTTTATTAAGAAAATATATTTAAATTAAGATATTTTGGCATTTTCATCAGAAAAAATATTGAATCCATAATTGCTCATAATAGACAAAGGGAAATCAAGTTTATATTAAATATTCACTTCTAGGAAATGTGTGGCTGGATGTTGGGTATTTTTGATGGTTTACTGATCTCTTAGACAAATATATCATAAATAAAATAATATAATCTACTGACATCATGAGTAGTTCACTCGTCACTCATTTATATTAACTTTTTTTAAGTTTCAAAAACTATTTATTGTGAAATATAGCATAAACAATCTTCAGGATGTATAAAAGCTGTTGTAGAGTTTAATAAATTATTGCTAAATTAAAATCCATTTAACATCACCAAAGTAAAAAACAAAATTGCCAGCTCTCCAGAAACCCTATGCAGCTCCCTTTTAAGCCACATACATATGTAGGTACTATGTTTTATTTATCTGTTTTTTTTTTTTTCTTTTTAATAACTGCTTATAGTTAGCCATAGTTAACCACACTGTGAGATATAGTGGGCTGTGGCTGGAACTTCACTGAACTGAGACAATCAGAGTGAGTTTCCTAAGGAAATTCTATTTAATCTGAGACTAAAGAATGAGTAGGTGTCCAGTTAAGGAGGGATGAAAAGAGGTAATTTGAGGAAAATTGTGCTTTTTCCAGGCAGAAGTAACTTTTGGCTAATCTAAACTGCCAAACACACACATACACACACACACACACACAAATAAAGCTGAAAAAAGCCTAGGACTATAGGAGATAAGCATAAAAATCATCATAAAATTATATAAAATGTCATTGTTCTTTGTATTGGATGGCTCAAATTCAAAGCATTTTTTTTTCCCTTGGGATGTGAATAAACCTCTGAGGATATAAAGAATAATTTTAAGAAGAGATATTCCAGTGACATAAAAACAAAATCCTCAATTTATTCTAAATTATTTGGTAGCAGATTAGATGACAGTCAATGAGAATTTGTGTCATAAGTTAACGGGTAGCAAGATGGTGCTTTTCCCCAGACACCAGCCAATAATGCCGAGACAGCTGAATGTCTTCTTTAGTTCCTTTGTAAGTTTATATAATGAGCTTCCTTTAGAGGATTGCCTCCAGTAAAGTTATAGGTTCATATGTTGACCTTTTTTAACCTTTCACTTAATGAAAGGTTCACTTTAACCTTTCATGCCTTCAAAAAGTTTCATTTTTGTTTCTCAGGGAAAGGAAAGCTCCACATAGAATGCTCTCTTTTGAGTAAGCGTGAAGAGTCCTATAGAAATGGAAAGTGGCAGAAATCAATACATGTCAAAAAGTCTATGTGACCTCATATTGGAAAAAATGAGTTACATAATATGAACTTATGCTGAGAATGTGGGATAAAGAAATAGTCTGCATGCTAGTGGGAGTGCAAATCTGCCAAAATAATTTTAATGTCATTTTGACAGACTCACAAAATTAAAGACAGCCTGTGCTGTGCTATGCTTAGTTGATCAGTCAGGTCCAATTCATTGTGACCCCATGGACTGTAGCTTGCCAGACTCCTCAGTCTATGGGGATTCTGTAGGCAAGAATATTGGTGTGGGTTGCCATGCCCTCCCCCAGGGGATCTTCCCAACCTAGGAATCGAACCAGGNGACAGCCTGTGCTGTGCTATGCTTAGTTGGTCAGTCAGGTCCAATTCATTGTGACCCCACGGACTGTAGCTTGCCAGACTCCTCAGTCTATGGGGATTCTGTAGGCAAGAATATTGGTGTGGGTTGCCATGCCCTCCCCCAGGGGATCTTCCCAACCTAGGAATCGAACCAGGGTCTCCTGCATTACATTACTTCCCTGGTGGTTTAGACGGTAAAGCGTCTGCCTATAATGCGGGAGGCCTTGGTTCGATCCCTGAGTTGGGAAGATCACATGGAGAAGGAAATGGCAGCCCATTCCAGTAATCTTGCCTGGAAAATCTCATGGACAGAGGAGCCTGGTAGGCTACAGTGCATGGGGGTCACAAAGAGTCGGACACGACTGAGTGAGTTCACTCACTCTCCTGCATTACAGGCAGATTCTTTACCAGCTGAGCTACCAGGGAAGCCTGCCAGCCTATTCCTCAGCAATTCTTCCTTAATTATCTACCCTGGAGAGATTCTCTTATGCTATGCCCAAGAGGGCACATGACATCAAAATTTAGTGCAGATGTATTTTCTAATATCAAAATTTGAAACAGCCTCATCTCCAGAGGAATTAAAAAAATACAACTAGACACATCAGCAAAGATGAATCTCCCAAACATAGCCCTAAAAATTCAACAGATTAAAAATACAGACCTTATAAAATTATTCAAATAACATTTTAAAATGTGCAATACATTGTTCCCAACCCGGGGATCGAACCCAGGTCTCCCACATTGGTAGGCGGAGAAGCCCTAATATATTGCCCTATTTTTTAAAAAGTACCTAGGGACACCAGGGACACCATGGGAGAAGGCAATGGCACCCCACTCCAGTACTCTTGCCTGGCAAATCCCATGGATGGAGGAGCCTGGTAGGCTGCAGTCCATGGAGTCGTGAAGAGTCAGACATGACTGAGCGACTTCACTTTCACTTTCCACTTTCGTGCATTGGAGAAGGAAATGGCAACCCACTCCAGTGTTCTTGCCTGGAGAATCCCTGGGATGGCAGAGCCTTGTGGGCTGCCGTCTATGGGGTCGCACAGAGTCAGACACGACTGAAGCAACTTAGCAGCTTAGCAGGGACACCAGGGGGTTAAGGGGAGGGTGGGACAAATGGAGCGAGTAGTGTTGATATATATACACTAGCATATGTAAAATAGATAGCTGTAATAAGCAGCTATAAAACACAGTAAGCTCAGCTCAATGCTCCATGATGACCTAGAGAGGTTGGATGGGGAGGAGGGGGGGTGCAAGAGGGAAGAGATACATGTATACATGTAGCTGAGTCACTTCATTATATAGCAGAAACTAACACATTGTAAAGCGATTATACGCCAATCAAATTTTTTAAGTGTTTATGATATAAAAATAAAATATACATTTAAATCATTAATCATAAAATTTAATTTCAATGAAATTAAAATATTTTAATAATTATACTTTATTTTCCTCCCTCCTTCTGTCTCCTTTTTTCTTTTTCCAGTTATGAAAAATATATGTTAAGGAACATAGGATTTATAGCAATACAAATTTGCATTCAATGCCAACTCAGAAACTTCATAAATGGGTATTTGGGGGCTAATTGCTTGACCTTGCTGTACTAGAACTCCTTCATCTGTTTCTTCAAATGTATTTTAAAGTTAAAAGGAGAAAATGAACATGGAGCTGCTAACATAGTGTCAACCTAAGAGCCAACACTTCTTTTTCAGATAACACTCTTTATTCCATAAAAGCAATATTGGTGTTATTATGTGAAAACATAATCATGCAAACCTCAGAAAGTGTATATATTCATATTTAATTTAAATACATTAATTTAAAATTGGCAATATGAATTTGTCTGGTTTAAAACACTATTCATTTTAAGAACTTGGATATATAATTGTTTCTAATTCAGTTTTCTTCTTAATGTAAACTTTACTTCACCTTATTATTTTTCTGACATGCTTGCAGTCAGAGATTTGTTTTGCATATTCAGTTATAATTTTAAGAAAAGTGCTTCTCTATATTTTCTTTGTTCAGTGAGTATTGATTAAAAAGAAAAGAGCAAATAAATTTAAAAGCCTATCCCTTTCTTCATAGCTTTTGAATGATTTATTGAAAGTTATTATCTCACATATTCTTTCGTTCAGGCACTCAGATAATATGAGTAAGTCTCCACTGTCTGCTACTTTGTTAAATGCTATAGGAGATACAAAGTAAATCAACTATTCTTGAAGAGTTTATGCTCTATTTTGATCAGCAGTTGACATACCTAGGAATTAAATCACCAAATCAGGTTTTCTGATTAAAATAAATCATGACTAGCAGGCCACTTTGTACATAGAGCAGTGAATATTATTGCCAGGCTCAGAGTCCTCTTAGAACACTGTAAATCATATCTTTTTATTTATTCTGAGTAGGTTCCATTCAGAGATTTTTGTCTGTTTTGTTACTGTTTTATCTGCCTGTAGAGCCTACAGAAGTTCCTGTTATGAGTGAGTGAAGTCGCTCAGTTGTGTCCGACTCTTTGTGACCCCATGAACTGGGGCCCACCAGGCTCCTCCATCCTTGGGATTCTCCAGGCAAGAATACTGGAGTGGGTTGTCATTTCCTTCTCCAGGGGAACTTCCCAACTCAGGGATCGAGCCCAGGTCTCCCACATTGCAGGCAGAGGCTTTAACCTCTGAGCCACAAGTGAGTAAATGAATGATTTTTTCTTTTTCTGTGTTAGAATTATGTCATTTGGTGCTTAAAATGTATTTTGCTAACAGATGTACAGATTTTTTTCTTTTCAAAAAGTTGATTTTTCTCTAATATTTAATTTTAAAAAATAAACTTTTGCCAATTGACCAAAGATTACATTGTGGTTTAAAATATAATTGCACACCTTAAAAATTAACTGAAGCTACTATAGAGTTGGACATGACTGAGCATTCACACACACTCATACTCAGGTGAGAAAATAAAGGCATATGAAACAAATAATTTATCTCTTAGGGGAGACTGAGACTGAGCAATGCAGTTTCTCTTCAGAGCTTGTTTTCCTAACAGTTATATCTTCTTTTCCCCACACAAGACTATATGTCTCTATAAAGTTACACACATACACATGCACACACACGCACACACACACATACAACACACATGCATGTATGTATGGGAAAGACCTTTTTTGTATCACATACATAGTACATAGTTTAGTCATTCAGTCGTGTCCGACTCTTTGCTACCCCATGGACTGTAGACTACCAGGCTCCTCTGTTCATGGGATTCTCCAGGCAAGAATACTGGAGTGGGTTGCCATTTCCTTCTCCAGGGGATCTTCCCAAACCTGGGTGTCCCACATTGTAGGCAGACACAGCTGATCTTAAAGATATTATCCTGGCGGACCAAATCTAATGGCAAAAATCTTTTTAACAGTTCTTACTAGCAGTAGGAGAAAACATCAAATAGATTTGGAGGTTGAGAAGGGTTCACATACTGATACAGGTTTGATGATAGGAGAGGCCAAGTGAGAAGGGATGTGGACATACTTTAGGAGCAGAGAGTGGCCTGACTGACGATTAACAAGGAAAAGGAGACCTTCTACATGTAGTCACAAAATACTGAGTTTGGCCAATAACCAGTAAAGTTAAAAGAACCACAAGCTTCAGATGGGAACTCCAGCTTCAGCTTAAACCTCAATTTCAATCTTATGATATGCCGAACACAGAAACCCACCATGCATCCCAGACTTCTGACCTACAGAATTTTAAAAGCATAAATGGATGGTGTTTCATACAGTACATTTATGGTAATTGGTTATATAGCAGTAGAATACTTAAAATACATAATCACTTTACCTTAGTGGTTGATAAGTAAAAAAACACAGAAGAGGTACTGGCCTTTTGTATTGATTTCAGTAATTGTTTATCAAAGAGATCCTCTTGAATCTCCACCTGTGAATACTGATTATGCCTTTTCAACATCTATACTGGTTTTTAATGTCTTATTTATTGCTTAATAACTGCAGAAAAATACAAAAAATTAGCAATGATGAGAAACTTTACTATATTTTTCCTGACAATAATAGCAATTTTATCACTTCATAATAATGTTAGGAATTGATATTGAGAGATGGGCTTTATCAATAAAACATGCTACTTTTTCCTTATCAATAATTTGATCACAATCACATATTAAAGCTGATCAAATACAGTTAGTATCTATTGAAATATTCAAATGTTCTTTCTTTTAGTTGTTACTGAATGATATTGATTTACTTAAACTGAAACACTTTTGTGTTCCTTTAAAGAAACAATCTTTATTATACTAATTTTTACTCTACCATTGTATTTGGCACACTTAATACCCCATTAAGGATTTGCAATCTATATTTGCATAAATGAAATGAATCTGCTGTTTTTCTTGTGAGAACAATAGTGCTTGATATATATAAACTTTAAGCTGTATTTAAAGAAGTTATTATACAGCATTTTCCATTTTTCTGTTTGGAACACTTGAAACTAGAAATTTTTTCTTCTTTTCTAATATAAGTTTATTTTCATTTAAAGTTTATTCGAGTTAAATCCTGTAACTTAACATAAGAACTTTTTCTTTGAAATTTTCATGCTTCAATTTTTTTTTCAAATGTACTAACAAGTGTTAATGTGGTGTATAAAATATACTTATGTTTAATCACCTCTAAATCAGTCGACATATTCTCTTTTAGTTTCTAACACTTAATATTAATAATTAAATTCAATTATCTTTGAAGAGGAACTAAAAAGCTTCTTGATGAAAGTGAAAGAGGAGAGTGAAAAAGTTGGCTTAAAGCTCAACATTCAGAAAACGAATATCATGGCATCCGGTCCCATCACTTCAGGGGAAATAGATGGGTAAACAGTGGAAACAGTGTCAGACTTTATTTTTCTGGGCTCCAAAATCACTGCAGATGGTGACTGCAGCCATGAAATTAAAAGACCTCGGAAGGAAAGTTATGACCAACCAAGACAGCATATTCAAAAGCAGAGACATTACTTTGCTAACAAAGGTCTATCCAGTCAAGGCTATGGTTTTTCCAGTGGTCATGTTTGGGTATGAGAGTTGGACTGTGAAGAAAGCTGAGCGTTGAAGAACTGATGCTTTTGAACTGTGGTGTTGGAGAAGACTCTTGAGACTCCCTTGGACTGCAAGTAGATCCAACCAGTCCATTCTGAAGGAGATCGGCCCTGGGATTTCTTTGGAAGGAATGATGCTAAAGCTGAAGCTCCAGTACTCTGGCCACCTCATGAGAAGAGTTGACTCATTGGAAAAGACTCTGATGCTGGGAGGGATTGGGGGCAGGAGGAGAAGGGGACGACAGAGGATGAGATGGCTGGATGGCATCACTGATTCGATAGACGTGAGCCTGAGTGAACNTAAACAGTGGAAACAGTGTCAGACTTTATTTTTCTGGGCTCCAAAATCACTGCAGATGGTGACTGCAGCCATGAAATTAAAAGACCTCGGAAGGAAAGTTATGACCAACCAAGACAGCATATTCAAAAGCAGAGACATTACTTTGCTAACAAAGGTCTATCCAGTCAAGGCTATGGTTTTTCCAGTGGTCATGTTTGGGTATGAGAGTTGGACTGTGAAGAAAGCTGAGCGTTGAAGAACTGATGCTTTTGAACTGTGGTGTTGGAGAAGACTCTTGAGACTCCCTTGGACTGCAAGTAGATCCAACCAGTCCATTCTGAAGGAGATCGGCCCTGGGATTTCTTTGGAAGGAATGATGCTAAAGCTGAAGCTCCAGTACTCTGGCCACCTCATGAGAAGAGTTGACTCATTGGAAAAGACTCTGATGCTGGGAGGGATTGGGGGCAGGAGGAGAAGGGGACGACAGAGGATGAGATGGCTGGATGGCATCACTGATTCGATAGACGTGAGCCTGAGTGAACTCCGGGAGTTGATGATGGACAGGGAAGCCTGGTGTGCTGCGATTCATGGGGTCGCAAAGAGTCCGACACAACTGAGCGACTGAACTGAACTGATCTTTAAGCATTAATCCTAATTGCATTTTCATGCAATTTCATGCAATTTTCATGCATTTTCACTAAGTACACATGCATGCATGGAGTAAGAGGTGAACTGATATGTTCATACATATGTACCAACTGTAGTTCTGTGGCTACTGGAAAGAAGGACTTAAAGATAAGTATGCTAAATTATCAGCTTTAGTATCATTCTTTCCAAAGAAATCGAGGGCTGATCTCCAAGAAGTATTCTTCTTCTTCTTCTTCTTCTTTTTTTTTTTTATATATGGGAAGCTTGTTTCCTGGGCTTGAGTTTGCTGGTCAAGGAAATCATACATCACTTAGGGGCACTCTTATCTGCTTTGGCAGAATTTTCAGTCATTTCACCTTGGGCTTCAGTGTTAGAACAAATACTGAAGTCAAGCAACTGAAAACCAGGAACTGGGGTAGTTGTGACAGAGTAATTTAATAGCTGTACTGAAGACCTATATTCCATTGTTTTTTTCCAAGTTTGTTAGCACCTGATAGTATAGATATTCAAAACTTCTGCTGTGGAATCTTGATTTTTTGTTGTCCTGATTTTTGCTTGTATATCTTTGAAAGATGCCCGATATCTTTATCCTCTCATATTAATTTGATTTCACCTCTTTTGTGTCTTAGATTAACTTGTCACAATAACATCTCCTAACTTGCATGATACTCCTTAAATAGTTCTATATCCTTTCAATTGTTTCAGTTGGAAACAGTGAAGGAAGAGAAGGAAACATATTAACTTGTACATCATGAACTAGATTTCTGTTCTTCGTTTGTAAGACATTTTAATGGAAAAGAAAATATTATAATTATATATAAAATTACATATGTTTAACTATGATTATACAAGTTATTCTGACAGGTGTCAAATGAATTTATGATAGAATCAAAGGTACTAATTAATATAAACACAGCTGTTAAATTTAATTTCAAGTCTTTGATCATCAGCAACAGGACACACAGGGCAAAATACCTACCTACAGGGTCAATAGGGTGAATAACTGGCAGAGTGATACCCTCAGACTCTGTTGTGGAAAGTACTCCATGCTTGATTTTTCAAGTTTCACTGAAGCAAACTCTTCAGTTACATATGTAAAGACACATTCTCACTCACTGACAGTCCTTGACTTTTTGTTTTGTTTTCTTTTTTTTTTTTTTTAATGTTTTTGTTCATTAGTTTGTTGGTTGGTTCTTTGTTTATTGGCCCAAAGGAAATTTTAAAAGGATTTTATTAGAGTCTGTGATTCATTATTCAAATGAGATATTTTGTGATCACTGTGCGGCCATCCTAAAGGCAGTGTTCAGAAGTGTCTCTGCTTTCAAAGATACATAGCCAACAACAGACAATCATACTGGTGGAAGTTTCACTTTACAAACAGAAGGCTATTTACACGGGCGTTAAGTGTCAAGGAATTTCTTAGGTGAGACAATGGACCTGGTGTCGTAAGGACTCAGTTACCAGTCCACAGGGAGGATGGGAGTCACTTCTCAGCTGCACAATGAGTTGCTGAAGATTGTCAACCACAACCTGAGCTCTTTTTCAGACATCCATGAAGCCCGTAAGACTGATATGCAATGCTAGTCAGTATAAAGATGCCTTTCAAAGTGTCCTGTTTTCTTCTTTCTCCCCTCCTCGTTTAACATGCTCTTTGTCTGTATTTCATTTAATCTAAGAAAATCTTTATAAATGGAGGATTTCATTCTGACTATATGAAGTATATTTGTCACAGTAGAATGTGCCACACATTTCAACTCAGGAAATAGAATTTCTGAGAACAAAAGCCAGATTATCTTTATTATTGCTATAATCTGGCTAGAATCAATGCTTAGCTGTTTCTGGCAATAGCTACCACACCACTATATTCAGTGGCTCTCTCAACACATGAAGTATTGGCAGTTCTTGACATAGTTGAATACTTCTTCCTTAGCAAATTTTGCCAGTAGACTTCTAAAGGTGGGTCTTCTTTTTGTCTCGCTCATTTTTCCCTTTTCCCTTTACTAATTCTGGATATGCATCCAAACTTTCAAACTTAAAGGATTCAGGAGCTCTTAGGTCTTACATTTCTCGTCTTTTCTATCTATAGTTGTCCCTTTGACAATTTCTAGTCTTGTGACTTTTAATATTATGTAGGTGTTGATCATTCCCAATTTTAAACCTCAAACCCTAGTCTCTTTGCTGAACTCCAAAATGAGTATCCAAATTCTAACTAGATATGTGTCCTTTACGTTTAAGAGGCATCACAAACACAATTGGTCTGATTTTACCCCATAAGTTGTTTTGTCCATATCACTGTTCATTAATTGAAGACTTCATTTTTTAATTTATTCTAACTTAACACCTTGATTCTCTGGTTTTCTCTTATTCTCATCCAGATAAACTGGATGCAGATCTTGTTACCTGTTCTTCTCAAGTCACTATTTATTAGAGTTTATTTTTGTTGTGCTCAGTTATTCAGTCATGTCTGACACTTTCAAACTCCATGGAGTATAACCAGCCAAACTCCTCTGTTCATGGGACTTTTTCAGGTAAGAATGATGAAGTAGATTACAATTACCTACTCCATGGAAGTTCCAACCCAGGGATCGAACCGGCATTTTCTGCACTGGCAGGCAGATTCTTTACCAATGAGCCACCTGGGAAATCCATGGTTTCTTTTTACACATTAATAAAACTACACTTTATTAAAGCTACAAAGGAAGGACTGGTTCAAAGCTGGGAAAAGGAGTATGTCAAGGCTACATATTGTCACCTTGTTTATTTAACTTCTATGCAGAGTACATCATGTGAAATGCCAGACTGGATGAAACTCAGGCTTGAATGAAGATTGGGGGAGAAATATTAATAATCTCAGATATGCAGATGACATTACCCTTATGGAAGAAAGCAAAGAGGAACTAAAGGCCTCTTGATGAAAGTGAAAGAGAAGAGTGAAAAAGCTGGCTTAAAACTCAACATTCAAAAAATGAAGATCATGGCATCTGTTCCCATCACTTTGTGGCAAACAGATGGGGAAACAATGGACACAGTGACAGACTACTTTCTTGGTCTCCAAAATCACTGCAGATAGTGACTGCAGCCACGACTTAGTGACAAACAATAAAATTTTCATTCCTAAATAATGTGCTCAGTATAAAAAGAGAAGACACTCTATTTTAAGTGTCTTATATTTTGATGACTGAGCCCACACAATTGTGAAGTCTTCCTGTTGATTTCTGAAAGTATGATTTTTTTTTAAATTAACATCTGCAGTATGTTCAGAACTATAGTTCAAGCTGAAATTTAAAAACAAAACAAAACCAAAAAATGCTTACTCTTTGGAAGTAAAGCAATGATAAAACTAGACAGCATATTAAAAAGCAGAGACATTAGTTTACTGACAAAGGTCCATATAGTCAAAGCTGTATTTTTTGCAGTAGTCACATATGGATGTGAGAGTTGGACTATAAAGAAAGCTGAGTGCTGAAGACTTGATGTTGTTGAACTGTGGTGTTGGAGAAGACTCTTGAGAGTCCTTTGGACAGCAAGGAGAACAAACCAGTCAATCCTAAAGGAAATCAGTCCTGAATGTTCATTGGAAGGACTGATGCTGAAGTTGAAGCTCCAATACTTTGGCCACCTTTTATGAGGAACTGATTCATTGTTTGCTTGGAAAGATTGAAGATAGGAGGATAAGGGGATGACAGAGGATTAGATGGTTGGATGACATCACCAACTTGATGACCATGAGTTTAAGCAAGCTCCAGGAGTTGGTGATGGACAGGGAAGCCTGGTATGCTGCAAACCATGAGGTGACAATGAGTCAGACATGACTGAGCAACTGAACTGAAAGCTACACTTTTATTTGGTGGTTTTGTCTTAGTCATGTGTGTGTATGTGTATGTTTGTATACATATAGTGTACCTAGTGGCACAGTTGTAAAGAATTCACCTGCAATGCAGATGATGTGGATTTAATCCCTGGGTCTGGAATAGCTCCGGAAGGAAGAAATGGCAACCCACTTCAGTATTCTGCTAAGATAATCCCATGGACAGTTTAGTCTGGTGGGCTATAGTCTACTTGGTTGTGAAGAGTCAGACACAACTGAGGAGACATGTTGACTTTTTAAATTTCTTGTATTCTTCTATTTGAAGAATATCTCTTCAGAGCAGTCTAATTGGAGTTTCATTTGCTTTCAGTGTTTTTATTTTTATGTCTGTGATCATTTGCCAAAACTATTTCAACTGAATTTATTTATGTTTAATATAGTTTCTTCTATCTGTCCCAGTTAATCTTTGTTTTCTTTATGTCCCTTTTTGTCTCATTTATTGTTTTATTATTAAGTATTTTGTTGAGATATTTACTTTTAATTTGTTATTAAAGTTCATTAATGTTTTCACAGTGCTTGCTTTATTTATTTACTTTTTTCCATCTCAGGTGTACATGAGTACACATTTTCACAGTGCTTGCTTTAGTGATTAGAATGGTTACCCTACTTGTAGTCAGTCTTAAATATGTAATTTTACTATTTCTAAGAAAACAAAAGAAATATTTTAACAACTTAACATTTATCTACTCCATTTCCCCATATTTCAATCTCCAAAAGTTTTTATTTAAAAATTGAATATTCCTTAATATCTACTGTCATAATATTTTCTGATGCTTTTCCTTCATTCTTGTATTCGTGTAATTCATTTAACATAAGTAATCTTGCTTTACTTTAGTATTTCTTTTAGTTCCAGCTTCTGTCAGACATTATTTTATTTTCAATTTTCTAAATTGATAAATTTAGCAAATAGATAGAAGGGATTAGATCTGATAGACGAAGTGGCTGAAGAACTATGGATGGAGGCAGTGATTAAGATCATCCCCAAGAAAAAGAAATGCAAAAAGGCAACTGATTGCCTAAAGAGGGCTTAAAAATAGCTGAGAAAAGAAAAGTGAAAGGCAAAGGACAAAAGATAGATATACCCATTAGATGCACAGCTACAAAAAATCACAAGGGGAGATACGAAAGCCTTCCTCAGCGATCAATGTAAAGAAATAGAAGAAAACAATAGAATGAGAAAGACTAGATATCTCTTCTAGAAAATTATAGATACCAAAGGAATATTTCATGCAAAGATGGACACAATAAAGGACAGAAATGGTATAGACCTAACAGAAGCAGAAAATATTAAGATGAGGTGGAAAGAATGAAGAATTATACAAAAAAAGATGTTCATACCCAGAAAACCATGTTGGTGTGATCACTCACCTAGAGTCAGATATCCTGGAATGTGAAGTCAAGTGGGTCTTAGGAAGCATCACTATGAACAAAGCTAATGGAGGTGATGGAATTTCAGTGGAGCTATTTCAAATCCTAAAAGATGATGCTGTAAAAGTGTTGCATTCAATGTGCCAGCATTTTTGGAAAACTCAGCAGTGGCCACAGGACTGGAAAAAGTCAGTTTTCATTCCAATCCCAAAGAAAGGCAATGCCAAAGTTGTTCAAACTACCACATAATTGCTGTCATCTCACACAGTAGCAAAGTAATGCTCAAAATTTTCCAAGCCAGGCTTCAACAGTATGTGAACCGTGAAATTCCAGATGTTCAAGCTGAATTTAGAAAGAGCAGAGGAACTAGAGATCAAATTGCCAACATCTGAATCAAAGAAAAAGCAATCGAGTTCCAGGAAAAATATCTACTTCTGCTTTATTGACTATAGCAAAGCCTTTGACTGTGTGGATCACAACAAACTGTGGAAAATTATTCAAGAGATGGGAATATTAGACCACCTTACTTTCCTCCTAAGAAATCTGTAGGCAGGACAAGAAGCAACAGTTAGAACTGGACGTGGAACAATAGACTGGGTCCTAATTGGGAAAGGAGTACATCAAGGCTGTATATTGTCACCTATATGTGGAGTCCACCATGCAAAATGCTGGGCTGGATGAAGCACAGAGTGGAATTAAGATTACCAGGAGAAATATCAATAACCTCAGATATGCAGATGACACCATCCTTATGGCAGAAAGCAAANGAAACTACAATACTTTGGTGAATAACTGAGTCCATGGAAAAGACCCTGATGCTGGGAAAGATTGAAGTCAGGAGGAGAAGGGGATGGCAGAAGATGAAATGGTTGGATGGCATCACCGACTCAATGGACATGAGTTTGAGCAAGCTCTGGGAGTTTGTGGTGGACAGGGAAGCCTGGTATGCTGCAGTCCAGAGTCAGACATGGATGAGCAACTGAACTGTACTGAATTGAAATTAATAAAACAAAAAATTCACTGTTACATAATTCTAGGATGACAATTATTTCATTTTAGCACTAAATGGTGCCATTCTTTCGTGTTTATGTTTTCTATCAAGAAATCAATAGTTAATCTTAGTTAATAGTTAATCTTTATAGGAATATGTATTTTTTCCATCTGACAGTCATTAGTACTTTTTGTGTGTCTTTGATGTTCAGCTGTTTGCTAGGTTATGCTCATTGTATTTTCAAGTTTGGGCTTCATGAAGCCTTTTGAATGTGTAGATTGATCTCTTTCAACTGCTTTAGAAATTCCTCTTCACAGGTATGTTCTTCTATAACTTAAATTACATATATACTCTACTTTCCCATCATGTTGCATAATGGTTTGATGCAATTTCTATATTTTATGATAATGGTTCCCTCTTTATGCTTTAATTCAGGTATGATGTACTGTACCAATTCTCTGTTGTATCTATTCTGCTCTTTAATCTCATCTCTGTAATACTTAAGTTTAGCTATCTTATTTTTCACTTATAGGATGTTCTTTTTAAAACATATTCAAGTTCTGTAGGTAAAATTCATTTGGGTTCATTTCTCTTAATATATTAATCATGGTTATTATATTAATGATCTTATTTGATGCCTTTCCTTGTCAGTATCACTTATGATTCAGCATATATAATCTTTTATCAATTTGGCTTTATGTTCTTTGGTGCTGTTTCCTAGCCAAAGTTCCAAACCAGTCATTCAGTGTGATTGCTGGCACAGATTCTGGATATACTTGCAGAGAGAATTTAATAATTATCTCACAGACCATGTTTTCTAAGGTTCAGATTTCTATCAGTCTCCCATGCCCCTGCCCAAATGAGGGAATATGGGTCTAAGAATCTGGCTCATTTCATTTCACTTGTCTTTTCTCTGAGATCTTGACACACTGTGCCATGTCTTACTGGGGTTGTTTTAAATTGTTCTTTTTATGTTTTATGCATTCTGCACAATTGTCTTTATGTAAATTAAGTGTAAAATTAAGTTTAAAAAATAAGATTATAAAGCTGCTATCCAGCTATCTTTTCATATACAAAAGCTGAAGTCATACTGTATTTGAATGTTTTCCTGATCTCATTTTAACTTTATTTTAATGAACTTTGTTTTCTAAAAACATCTACTGGTTAAAGAGTTCTCATACATTTATTGATCTCAGAAAATATTATATTCCCAAATATGCAGAGAAGTTTTCAGAAACTTGTCTCTCATATTACGTATCATGTTTGTCGGTACAATAAAAGATCTTCTTGTACTGATTAAGACCTTGGGATCTTGAGTCAATTCAGAAGAATCCATTCAACTGGTCATATGATGTAGTTCATATATTATGTAGGCTATAATATTACTCTACAAATAATTATACCTACTTTCTTGGTTCATTGGAGGAGTATGAAATAATGTTCATGAAAACCTTCCCTTGATATACTGTTTCAAGAAAGAGTAGTTAACATCATCATTTTCATATTGANGTCATATGATGTAGTTCATATATTATGTAGGCTATAATATTACTCTACAAATAATTATACCTACTTTCTTGGTTCATTGGAGGAGTATGAAATAATGTTCATGAAAACCTTCCCTTGATATACTGTTTCAAGAAAGAGTAGTTAACATCATCATTTTCATATTGATGCTGATTGTGATAATAATCATTATTATTGCATATAAACTTTCAGTGAAAACTTTACCTTTGAAAATACCCCACATGAGCCTCAATTTCCTAAATTGTAACACTGGATGAATGATTCAACTATATTGTGAATTTAGTGTGTCATAATCATCTTTTTTTTTTTTACTCTTTCTTCTAGTTATATTGCTTATTTCCTTAAACAATAGAGGCACTATGAGTCCAAACATATGGCACATCACAAACAAACAGGAACACTACAACAATTTACTCAGAATTTTAAAAACAGCAAACCTATCAAAAATGTGTATTTACAATTCTGTACTTTATTAACAATTTACCATATTTAGTATGCTCATTCAAAATCAAGTCATTTGCTACTGCTTTAAACTGAAAAAGCATATTTTGTATAATAGATACCTAAATAGAGCAAGGCATAATACAATGTATTTGGGGCTAAGAATTGGTGAAATGTTGGATGTTTAATTCAAAGCTGATAATCACATGTGAGCCTGGATGCTCATCTGAGATGTATCGGAACTCATCAGGTTTTATGATCACATTGACAGCCACCCTCCCTTGACATTTTGCTATTTCAGGAGAAATCGCAGAATGCAATTTCTTAGAGCCAGTTAAACTTGAAAGGGCAAAGTTCCAAAGAACAAAATTTATGAAATAGATCTATTTGAATAAAATATTAATCAAGGGATCGCTTTGAAGTAAAATGTTTTGTAGAAGCAGATATAAATTACTTTGACCTTTTATGTACCATACAGAACAAGCATTTGCATTTACAACAATAAAATGCCTCATCCATATTTGACAAACTAACTTGAAAATGAAAAGAAACTTCAAGATCTAAATCCCTAATGCTAACTCTAGGTTAATGTTTTAATGTTAATAGACACTTGCATTACATATTTTTAATAAAGTAGTAGAAAGATATCTACCATATTGTTAATAACAGGAGGCAAAAAGGACACTATCTACTATTCAATTATTAAAGTTATAAATGTAAGGTTTGGTTCATTTTCAAGGAATAAAGGACATAGAGTAGAAACTTTGAGGCCATAGTGAAAGAGGAAGGGATGACGTCATAAGCAACTTTTTAAATTTGCTTTTTTATTTTATTTTATTTAAAAGTAAAATAAAACTTTTATTTTTACTGGGCAGCTTTTCTAAGACTGGTCTTTGTCTCACATATTTACCTCCCATTTCTAATAATTCCTATATGTATTGCTATTGTTGATGTGAACCATGAATTTTTGGAGGAAACTGACAATATAGAGGTTAATGGGAGTGAACTAGTGGCTAAACATAAATATGACTTTTGTATTTCATGTTCATATAAGTGTTTTTTTATTTAATTTTGCCTACATTTCAGTTTGGAAAAAATTATGTGCTATTCTGAAGGAGATCAGCCCTGAGATTTCTTTGGAAGGAATGATGCTGAAGCTGAAGCTCCAGTACTTTGGCCACCTCATGTGAAGAGTTGCCTCATTGGAAAAGACTCTGATGCTGGGAGGGATTAGGGGCAGGAGGAGAAGGGGACAACAGAGGATGAGATGGCTGGATGGCATCACTGACTTGATGGGCGTGAGTCTGAGTGAACTCTGGGAGTTGGTGATGGACAGGGAGGCCTGCTGCTGCTGCTGCTAAGTCGCTTCAGTCGTGTCCAACTCTGTGCGACCCCATAGACGGCAGCCTTCCAGGCTCCTCTGTCCCTGGGATTCTCTAGGCAAGAAAACTGGAGTGGGTTGCCATTTCCTTCTCCAGTGCATGAAAGTGAAACGTGAAAGCGACATCGCTCAGTCCTGTCCAACTCTTAGCAACCCCATGGACTGCAGCCTACCAGGCTCCTCGGTCCATGGGATTTTCCAGGCAAGAGTACTGGAGTGGGGTGCCATTGCCTTCTCTGACAGGGAGGCCTGGCGTGCTGCAATTCATGGGGTCGCAAAGAGTCCGACATGACTGAGCGCCTGAACTGAACTGATTCTTATATCGAGTAGGTAGATTTCTTTTGTGATGAAATAAAAGAATGCATTTTATGCATGTTATGTAACTTTCATTTAGATATAAAAGCATTTTACATTTTATAAGCTTAAGGTGCAAAATATGTTGGTCTGACATATTTTTATACTGAAGTATGATTATCACCATAGTGGTAGCTAACACTTCTGTGTGTGTGTGTGTGTGTGTGTGTGTGTGTGTGTGTTTGTGTGTGTGTGTGTTCAGTGGTGTCCCATGGATTTTGTGACCCCATGGACTGTAGGGCACCAGGCTTCTCTACCCATGGAATTTTTCAAGCAAGAATACTGGATCAGGTTGCCATTTCCTACTCCAGGGATTCTTCTCGACCCAGGGATTGAACCATTTCCTGCATTGGCAGGTAGATTCTTTACCACTGTGCCACCTGGAAGTTCTATAATATCACATTATTACCATTTCTTTTTTTGTTGTGAGAACACTTAAGATTTAGTCTTTTAACAGTGGTGAAATATGTAATATAGCATTGTTGAATACAATCACCATGTTATCATTAGATCCTCAGAACATTCATCTTCTAGTGTAAGTTTATTCCCTTCTATAACATCTCCACTGGGTCATATGTTTGCATGCTAAGTTGCTTCAGTCATGTACTACTCTTTGCAACCATACAGACTGTAGCATTCCAGCCTCCTCTGTCCTTCGGATTCTCTAGGCAAAAATACTATTCTGTGTTGCTATGTCCACCTCCAGGGAATCTTCTTAACCCAGGGATTGTACCTATGTCTCCTGCATCTCCTGCATTGGCAGGGAGGTTCTTTACCACTAGAACTACATGAGAAGCCAACTGGGCCATTATTTTTAAAGAAATACCCATATCATTTTCCATAACTGCTAAACCAACCTGCACTCCCACAAAAAAGGCATAAGCGTTCCTATTCTCCACATATTTTATCATCTTGATGATATTTTATCTTCTAGCCTTTTTAACAGGTCTGAGGTGATAACTCAGAAGAGGTAGCAAGAATACACAGAACTATACAAAAAAGAACTTTATGACCCAGATAATCACAATGGTGTGATCACTCACCTAGAGCCAGACATCCTGGAATGTGAAGTCAAGTGGGGCTTAGGAAGAATCACTATAAACAAAGCTAATGGAGGTGATGGAATTCCAGTTGAGCTATTTCAAATCCTAAAAGACGATGCTGTGAAAGTGTTGCATTCAATGTGCCAGCATTTTTGGAAAACTCAGCAGTGGCCAAAGGACTGGAAAAGGTCAGTTTTCATTACAATCCCAAAGAAGGACCATGACAAAAAAATGTTCAAACTACCACACATTTGGACTCATCTCAAACACTAGCAAAATAATGCTCAAAATTCTCCAAGCCAGGCTTCAACAGTACATGAACCTTGAACTTCCAATGTTCAAGCTGGATTTAGCAAAGGCAGAGGAACCAGAGATCAAATTGCCAGCACCCACTGGATCATCAAAAAAGCAACAGAGTTCCAGAAAAACATCTACTTCTGCTTTATTGCCTATGCTAAATTCTTTGACTTTGGGGATCACAATAAACTACAGAAAATTTTTAGAGAATGGAATGCTAGACCACCTGACCTGCCTCCTGAGAAATCTGTATGCAGTTCAATAAGCCACTGTTAGAACTGGACATGGAACAACAGACTGGTTCCAAATTGGGAAAGGAGTATATCAAAGCTATATATTGCCATGCTGCTTATTTAACTTATATGCAGAGTACATCATGAGAAATGCTGGACTGGATGAAGCACAAGCTGGGATNTTCTTCGGAAGGAATGATGCTAAATCTGAAATTCCAGTACTTTGGCCACCTCATGCGAAGAGTTGACTCATTGGAAAAGACTCTGATGCTGAGAGGGATTGGGAGCAGGAGCAGAAGGGGACGACAGAGGATGAGATGGCTGAATGGTGTCATTGACTCGATGGGTGTGAGTCTGAGTGAACTCCGGGAGTTGTTGATGGACAGGGAGGCCTGGCGTGCTGATATTCATGGGGTCGCAAAGAGTCAGACACGACTGAGCGACTGCACTGAACTGAACTGATACATTCTTTTCGCTGGTCACATACTCCTGTGTGCTCTCAGCTGGTGTTCTCCATGCACTTCTGTGTCTGAAGGTGTGTTCCTGATGTATCCGTGAAGAGAGATGTACTCCACGTCCAACTACCCCTCTGCCATGTTCTTCTATAATCTGCTTTTATATCTTGGCTATCTCTTGAAGTTTTAGCTCAAATCTTCCCTTCTCAACAACTACTTTATTTAAAGATGTCAAATACTTCTTATCTCTGTGCTTTATTATTTTTTCCTCCTTTATGCCCATAACAATTTCCCTTTCTAGCATACTAAATAATTTACTCACTTTACCCCTTTAACTTCAGTACCTAATATTCTTGCCTGAGTATATCTTGTGAATATATTCCTGACCCCTGACACACTGTTTCAGAAAAATCCTGTCATCTGGGATGGTACACAAGAGACCAGTTGAATCCACATGCATATAGTTGTGCAAACATCTAAGCATTAAGTAGAATTAAAAGATAACTTGCTTGCATTGGAAAATAATGAACTGACTCAGTTATTAGGATAATAACTAAAATGTTTCTATATTGAGTTGTAAAAACTAAAACAGGAATAAAAAAATAGTAATTAAAAAATGTGTGTTGTATAGAAAATAAGAGTAAAAGGATATGAAGTTTTTAATTACCATGTTAACTTTACAAGGCTAAACTGAGTATTGGACAGAGGCTTGCAATTGTCTGTTTGCATATAGCTATTTCAAAGATATACAATTGCTTAAATAAATAATATTTTACTAAATGATTAACTGCATTTTCTATACTGAAAATGAAACTGTGAGTAATAAATGACATAAAAATGAAGAATTTTTAAAAATACTATCAATCTAAGGGCAAAAGTACCTTTCTCTTTGAAATATGCCAAGGTAAAGCTGAGTACCAAATAACTGATGCTTTTCAATTGTGGTGCTGAAGAAAACACTTGGCAGCTCCTTGGACAGCAAGGACATCAAACCAGTCAATTCTAAATGAATTCAACCCTGCTTGGCTTATCTCACTCATTATGACATTTTCTAGGTCCATCCATATGCTAGATACAAATAGTATTATTTCTTTTTTTTATGACTGAGTAGTATTCCATTGTATATATGTACCGCATCTCATTTATCTATTTGTCTGTCCAATGAACATTTAGGTTGATTCCATGTCTTGCTTATTGAAAATAGTGGTGAGATGAACATTAGGGTGCATGTGTCTTTTGAAATCATAGTTTCATTTGTATATATGCCCAGGAGTGGGATTGAAGGATCATATGGTAATTTTACTTTTAATTTTTGAAGGACCTTCCATACTGTTTTCCATAGTGGCTGTACAATTTACACTTCCACAAACAGTGTGGGAGAGTCCCTTCTTCTCCACAACCTCTCCAGCATTTATTATTTGTAAACATTTTGATGAGGGCTATTTTGACGGTGTGAGGTGATACTTCATCGTGGTTTTGATTTGTGCTTCTCTAACTGGTGATGTTGAGCATTTTTTCATGTGCCTTTTGGCTTGTATGTCTTATTTGGAAGAATGTCTTTTGAGATCTCCTATTTTTTGATCAGGTTGTTTATTTGTTTTGATATCGAGCTGCATGAGTTTTTTGTAAATTTTGGAGATTAATCCCTTGTCAGTCACATCACTTGCAAACATTTTTTTCCCATTCTATGTGTCGTCTTTTCATTTTGTTTGTGTTTTCCTTTGCTGTGGAAAAGCTTCTGAGTTTAGTGAGATCCCATTTGTTTATTTTTGGTTTTATTTCCATTACTCTAAAAGACAGATTAAAAAAAAATTGCTGTGATTTACGTCAAAGTGTGTTTTGCCTATGTTTTATTCTAAGAGGTTTTAGTGTATCCAATTTTACACTTAGGTCTTTAACTCATCTTGAGTTTATTTTTTGTTGTGATGTTAGAGCATGTTATAATTTCTTTCTTCCACAAGTAGCTATCAGTTTTCCCAGCAATCCTATTAAAGGTACTGTCTTTTCTCCATTGTAGTGTTTTGCCTTCTTTATCATTAATGAATTGACCATATATGTGTACATTTAATTCTGGGCTTTCTATCCTGTTTTATTTATCTCTATGTCTGATTCTGTGCCATTACCATACTTTTTTAATTTATGTAGCTTTGCAGTATAGTCTGTATTCAGGGAGCCTGATTCCTCTGGCTCCTCTAGCATCTTTCTCAAGGTAGCTTTGCCTATTTGGGGTCTTTTATGTTTCTATATATACTTTTATTTGGGGGTATTTAGTTCTCTGAAAGATGCCATTGGCAATTTGATGATAATTGGATTGAATTTGCAGATTGCCTTGAGTAGCATAGTCATTTTGACAGTATTGTTTCTTTCAATCCAAGAACACAGTATATTTCCATTCATTTCTGTCCTAAACGTAGCTTATTTGAAAATGATTTTTGCAAAAGTAAGTGATATGTAAGTTAAGATGAGTTTATATGGACTAGAGGCTTCCCTGTTAGCTCAGTCAGTAAAAAATCTGCCTGCAATGCAGGAGATCAGGATTAGGCATATCCTGAATTCAATATGACTGGTTTCTTTACAAGAAGAGAAAGGACAAAGAAATAGACAAAAAACACAGGGAAGAAGTCCATTAAATAACAGCCGTAGAGCTTGGAGTAATGTATGTATAAGCTAAGGGATATCAAGGATTGATGGCAACACAAAAATTTGTGAGAAAAACTTGGAGCTGACTGCCCCTTAGTTATTACTGATAAAGTTTAAGATGTGCATCAATGGTGAAATATGTGTATATTTTGCTTAAAATGATAAAATCATCTCCATTAAGACACGCTGGGTCAGAAATATAGTTGTACCTTTATTTACTGCAAAAAGTATCACAGTTAACAGCCACCGTTCACACCAGAGCATTATTGATTGTTTTATTTAAAATGATCATTTTCCAAATGATGTACTTAAATATCCTCAGTAACTGGTTGTTTTTGCTTGTCTTGTCTTTTTTGTTTGTGTGTTTGTTTAATTTTCATTTCATAAGATTCTCTATGACCTAGGAATAGCTTCAGATAATTGATGTGCTTAGACCCCTACATAAAAATCACCACATAAATATTTCTGATGTGAAAACAGCTGATCCTCTCATTTATTCTCTAACTTTTAAAATGCCAACAGGAAGAATACTTAAATAAATTAATTACATATTTATATTTAATAGTTTATGATCAAATAATTTCTCAAATATGTTGATAAAAAATATCATCTCTCTCCAAAGGGTTTTATATAGCATTGAAGAATGAAAATAGACTGTAAAGACTTTGCAATGCCTTTATTAAATTATAATAACAATATAAGGTGAGCTGCTTTGTGAAGGAAACAATTACTTGATCAGCACTTTTCCTAAACAAGAATAAGCTTTAAACTACAATTGACATGTTATGCAGTAACATTTAGTTCTTTCCCTTTAATCTATATGGCATTATTCATCTCTTTATCAATCTGTCTTTAGGAATTATCACACACAACCTTTGGGATCTATATAGTATTAAATAAGAGAATCTAAATAGAAGCCAGATTATTACTCATCCTTCACCATGTTCGTCATCTTAATTTGAGTATGTGAGTATGGACATACCTGCAGAAAGAATTAGAACACTGAAACTTCACATTGTCTTCTTAAAATCCTCTCAAAATAAAGATATGCTGATATATTTCAAAAAACAAAAAAAGGAGAAAATACCCTCTGAATTAATTTTTGTTTACTGTTACCTTAATTCAAGTTAACACTGTGAGATCTTCTGCCAGTTAAGCTCAGGATTGGAGGGAAAGATAGCTGTAACTGGTAAATCAGAAGAAGAAAGTATAATTGTAGACATAATTTCAGGAAAGATCAAAGAACTTTCGAAAGAGCAAGCCTCAATGAACAGCTAGTGAAAATTGACAGGACAAAGGTGGTCCCCTTAGAATAAGTGAGATTATTGCAGGGTCATAAAGTGTAATATCTTTGATGGAAGCTTAATGGAAATCTCATTGCCTAATTTAATAATGGAGCTTTATTGTTAGCTGAGATGTCCTTTAAAACGTGATGCCTATATACTTCCAATTATGTTAATTCAAACTTACGTTTCTGTTTCTTGAGCTTTCTCATTCTGTGTGACAAAGAAGAAGGCTGTCTGAGTTTGAAGATAATACAACTTCATTTTCCAGAATAGTTTAAATTTAAAAATAGCTTTCTTCTGTTTTCAAAAACACAATTAAGGAAGTTTTAGGACATTCTTAAATGTGTTGATGATTCATTGTAGATGGAAATTAAGTCAGGAATGGCATTCTTTTCTTTCCAGCTTCATTTTGTGTTCTTTTGTGTAGTTGCTGTTTGTTTACAATTTGCAAAGGAAACTATGTCCCTTTGCAACTTAATGTCCAAAGTGTTTTAACCTGTATTTTTATATAGTTGTATAAGCAGTACTGAAGATAAACAGAGAAAGAGAAGACCAGCTCAGGTAAACATAAAAAAGATTTGTATTTTGCAATAAAGAATGAGTTTTCTCTGTTGTAAGTTGACAAGTATATGTCAGTGAAGATCTACATATTCTAAAAGGCAACATTGCTTTGTCAGTGAAAACCCAGGGCCTTAGCTTCTGACAGGTCTGCTAGCAAACTTCAGCATTTTCACTTGACAATTTGTGCTCTCAATTGACTGCTATAAATTTCTGAGACTACACTACTCGTGTGTAAAATAGGGCTATTGATGCCTCCTAGATAGAGAATTAATGTGCTGTCATATTAATATTATATTGACAGCACACTGTAGATGTTCAATTGATGAGAAGAATCAATGATATTAAACATTGCTTCAATGTCCTATGAAAGTTAGCATTTACTATTTAGAGAAACATAATTGATGGCATTCAAAAATCTGTTTCCATTCATATGTAAAGTGTGTCATTATTAAGAAAGTATTTCAATTTATTATCCTTAATTCTGTGTGCTGATAAATTAATTATGCTATTAAGCTACTAGTATTTTCTAAAAGGAACTGTACTGTATACTGGATGATTGTGAACATGTAGGCTGACTTTCATGCTCTTAGAATAGAATGATATAATTAGAGAGACCAAAACATAGAAATAAACAAATGACTAAGAGATCATGAAGAAGAGATTAAATGAATTGAGACCTAGAATCAGAGCATTAAAGATGAGCAAATCATATTTGGATTGGAATGGTAACAACCAGACTTTTTAATATGACCAGGGATGTGATAATTCTAGACATATTCAACATAATGTATCTTATGGACTTAAAAAAATCCTACCTTTCAAGGAATTCCCTGGTGGACCTGTAGTTAGGACTTCTCACATACACTCATGGGGGCCCAGTTTCAAACTCTAGTAGGGGATCTTAAGATCCCTGCAAGACAGGCAGCATAACCAAAGAAAAACCCTACATTTCATAATTTATGCACATCAGTGTGATTTATTTACAAATGGACATAAAAACAAACAAAATACATTTGCTTCAAAAGTATTTATATCTGTTATGTCTGTTTGCCCATGATATGTAGTGACTTTCCCTTATAGATAAAATCCTATATGATATTAATGTTGGAAAACACAAGCAAAAGAGAAAGATTAACACAGTGTCTATACCTGACAGTTGTTTCTGTGTTTACATACCATGAATCATCTGTGAAACTCATGAGCATTCTTTTCTATGTCATGTCACATGTATATGTCACTGTCTGGAGGCTTTAAAAAATTTTTTTCCAATAGACAATAAGTAATTGTGGTACTGGAGAAGACTCTTGAGAGTCCCTTGGATTGCAAGGACATCAAACCAGTCAATTCTAAAGGAAATAGTTCCTGATTATTCATTGGAAGGATTGATGTAGAAGTTGAAGCTCTAATAATTTGGCCACCTGATGCAAAGAGCCGACTCATTGGAAAAGACCCTGTTGGTGGGAAAGATTGAGGGCAGGAGAAGAAGGGGATGGCAAAGGATGAGATGGTTGGATGGCATTACTGACTCAATGGACCTGAATCTGAGCAAACTCCTGCAGGAGATGGTGAAGGACAGGGAAGTCTGGCAAGCTGCAGTCCATAGGGTCTGGAGATAATTTAGCAACTGAACAACAATAAACAAGAACATTTGAGAACTAAGAGACATTGAAATGACCAGAGGTCAAAGAACAGGACCCCTAACAAGTCATGTGGTGCAAGTGTGATTTTGTTTTACAGGTGGCATTTATACTATTAACATTAGAATGACAAGAACCTCTTTGGACATAGAGAAAAATGGTATAACAAGCTAATTCTGTGACAGGGATTTTGGCTATAGAATGTGAACTAGTACCTTTCTTCAATATAATTTATAGCAAAATCTGATTTTGTTAGTGATAATAAAGAAAAATATCTAGCAGTAGTTGCTAAGGTTTGGGAACATAATTTATAGATTATACCCAGCAGGTAATAATCTTCTTTGTACAATCTGCTGTAATAAACTGGTAGATTAATAAGTGTTAAGTATAAACAAGCCAATAATTAATTAAATTTGATTCATCACATATCTGCAATATTTCAGGTGGCTATTTAACTGCAAAATAGTTAAAACTAAATACAATTATATGTTAATGTTTAGAATTATTGTGAAGTTTTTCTAGGTATTACATTTATATATGAGGCTTCCTTGATGTCACAGATGGTAAAAAAAAAAATCTGCCTGCAATGCAGGAGACACAAGTTTGATCCCTGGGTCGGGAAGATTCTCTTGAGAAGGGAATGGAGAATTCCATGGACAAAAGAGTGTGGCAGGCTACAGATCACAAGTTTGTAGAGTTGGACAAGACTGAGCAACTAACATACATGCACATACATATATGCATAGAATTGGCATTTATGTAGGCCTTACAATTTAATTCTTTGACAGATTTTTAAGAGTAAACCTTTTGTCAAAAATAACTCATATAAAAATCTTCTGAATGGCATAATAGGGATATATATTCCAATTGAGAAAAGGAAAAGCAAACACAACTGAAATTAGAAATTCTCAAAGCTTCTCAAAAAATGAGGAGAAAATTTTGTCTCTCTGATAATTAGTAAGTAACTAATCAAAAAAAAATCCAGATGTGTTGTATTTTAAACCAACTGAATATCATTTTTGTTTGTGTCTGCTGATAGCTATGTAAATTAAGTCCTCTGTTCATCACCATGACTGAACAATATATGAGGTCACATGGCCAAAAGCCCCAAACTCTCTTTAAATCATTTCAGTACTATTAATTCTTTGAAGCTTGTTATATATGTTACTTTTTTAAACCGCACATGTGTGTGTGTCAGTGTCTGCATGTGCATGTATATGTCAGAAAGAGAAAGAGATTAATTGTAGTAAATAGTATTTTTAGTACTGCCATAAATCGCTCTTTATTTCAATATCCTGCACAGAACACTTGAGACTGGATTTACATCCCAACTCTTGACTTTGACCTCACTCCTGTGACTTGCTTTATTCACCAGTTTATTAGCACACGTGACACAAGGATCATCATTGGGTAGACATTCTCTCTTTGACTTCTATCAATTCAGTTCAGTTCAGTCTCTCAGTCGAGTCTGACTTTTTATGACCCCATGGACCACACAACACCAGGCTTCCCTGTCCATCACTAATTCCTGGAATTTACCCAAACTCATGTCTGTTGAGTGGGTGATGCCATCCAGCCATCTCATCCTCTGTCATTCCCTTCTCCTCTTGCCCTCTATCTTTCCCAGCGTCATGGTCTTTTCAAATGAATCAGCTCTTTGCATTAGGTGGCCAAAGCATTGGAGTTTCAGATTCAATGTAAGTCCCACCAACAAACATTGAGGACTGTTCTTTTTTAGGATGCACTGATTGGATCTCCTTGGAGTCCAAGGGACTCTCAAGAGTCTTCTCCAACACCACAGATAAAAAGCATCAGTTCTTTGGGGCTCAGCTTTCTTTAGTCCAACTCTCACATCCATACATGACTATTGGAAAAACCATAGCCTTGACTAGATGGACCTTTGTTGGTAAAGTAATGTCTCTGCTTTTTAATATGTTGTCTAAATTAATAACTTTCCTTTCAAGGAGTAAGTGTCTTTTAAGTTCATGGCTGCAGTCACTCTCTGTAGTGATTTTGGAGCCTAAAAAATTAAAGTCTGCCATTGTTTCATTTCCCCATCTATTTGCCATGAAGTTATGCCATGATCTTAGTTTTTTGAATGTTGATCTTTAAGCCAACTTTTTCACTCTCCTCTTTCACTTTCAACAAGAGGCTCTTTAGTTCCTCTTCACTTTCTGCCATAAGGGGGGTGTCATCTGCATTTTTTAGGTTATTAATATTTCTCCCAGCAATCTTGATTCCAGCTTGTGCTTCATCTAACCCAGCATTTCTCATGATGAACTCTTTTATATGAGATAATTAAACAGGGTGACAATATACAGCCTTGATGTATTCCTTTCCCAATTTAGAACCAGTCTGTTGTTCCATGTCCAGTTCTAAGTTGCTTCCTGACCTGCGTACAGGTTTCTCAAGAGGCAGGTCAGATGGTCTGGTATTTACATCTCTTTCAGAATTTTCCATAGTTTATTCTTATCCACACAGTCAACGGGTTTTGGCATAGTCGATAAAGCAGAAGTAGATGTTTTTCTGGAACTCTCTTTCTTTTCTGATGATCCAACGGACGTTGACAAGTTGATCTCTGGTTACTTTGCCTTTTCTAAATCCAGCATGAACATCTGGAAGTTCACACATCGCTGAAGTCTGGCTTGGAGAGTTTTGAACATTACTTTACTAGCTTGTGAGATGAGTGCAATTGTGTAGTAGTTTGAACATTCTTTGGCATTGCTTTTCTTTTGGATTGGAATGAAAACTGAGCTTTTTCAGTCCTGTGGCCACTGCTGAGTTTTCAAATTTGCTGGCATATTGAGTGCAGCACTTTCACAGCATCAGCTTTTAGGTTTTGAAAGAGCTCAACTGAAACTCCATCCTGTCCACTAGCTTTGTTTGTAGTGATGCTTCCTAAGGCCCACTTGACCTCGCATTCCAAGATGTCTGGCTCTAGGTGACTGATCACACCATCATGATTATCTCTGTCANTATTGAGTGCAGCACTTTCACAGCATCAGCTTTTAGGTTTTGAAAGAGCTCAACTGAAACTCCATCCTGTCCACTAGCTTTGTTTGTAGTGATGCTTCCTAAGGCCCACTTGACCTCGCATTCCAAGATGTCTGGCTCTAGGTGACTGATCACACCATCATGATTATCTCTGTCATGAAGATCTTTTTTGTACAGTTCTTCCAGGTATTCTTGACACCTCTTCTTAATATCTTCTGCTTCTGTTAGGTCCCTATCATTTCTGTCCTTTGTTGAGCCCATCTTTGCATGAAATGTTCCCTTGGTATCTCTAATTTCCTTGAAGAGATCTCTAGTCTTTCCCATTCTATTATTTTTCTCTATTTCTTTTCACTAATCACTGAGGAAGGTTTTCTTATCTCTTCTTTTTATTCTTTGGAACTCTGCATTCAAATGGGTATATTTTTCCTTTTCTTTGTGTTTCATTTCTCTTCTTTTCACAGCTATTTGTAAGGCCTCCTCAGCAGCCATTTTGGTTTTTTCCTTTATTTTTCTTGTGGATGGTCTCAATCCCTGTCTCCTATACAATGTTACAAATCTCTATCCATAGTTCATCAGGCACTCTGTCTATCAAATCTAGTCCCTTAAATCTATTTGTCACTTCTACCTTATAATCATAAGGGATTAGATTTAAGTCATACCTGGATGGTCTAGTGGTTTTCTCTACTTTCTTCAATTTTAGTCTGAATTTGGCAATAAGGAGTTCATGATCTGAGCCACAGTCAGCTCCCGTTCTTGCTTTTGCTGACTGTATAGAGTTTCTCCATCAATCTGATTTTGGTTTTGGCCACCTGGTGATGTCCATGTGTAGTCTTCTCTTTTATGTTGGAAGAGAGTGTTTGCTATGATCAGTGCATTCTCTTGGCAAAACTCTATTAGCCTTTGCCCTGCTTCATTCTGTACTCCAAGGCCTAATTTGCCTTTTACTCCAGGTGTTTCTTGACTTCCTACTATTGCATTCCAGTCCCCTATAATGAAAAGGACCTCTTTTTTGGGTGTTAGTTCTAAAAGGTCTTGTTCGTCATCACAGAACAGTTCAACTTCAGCTTCTTTAGTGTTACTGGTCCGGGCATAGACTTGGATTTCTGTGATATTGAATTGTTTCCCTTGGAAATGAACAGAGATCATTCTTTCATTTTTGAGATTGCATATATACTCATATATAATTTGAGACTGGCTTTTATACTCACCACAAAAAATTAAAGACCATTTAAAGAAGAATATGATTCCTAAAATCCAAACTTGAATCTGAAACTAACCCATATTCCGAAACACAAGCCAAAAGGACATATGTTAGCAAGAGAGAGAAAAGTATATTTGTTTGTTTTTTAGATGGTGTCTTATTACAGAGTATTACTATGTCCATATTTTACCAATGCATGAACAAATTTAATGCATATATCTTATATGCAAAAATCATTAAAAATACAAATTATTTTTATATACTTTTTCAAATGGTTGTATTGATATTTAATTCATATCACATTCAGCTTAGCCAAATAAAGTCCCTCATTCAATGTTTTTGTTTCAAGTTGTGTACCTATCACCGTGACTAATTCTAGACCATTTTAATCACCCCAAAGTCAACCCTATCTACATTAGCAGTCCGTCTCCATTTCTCCCAATCTCCAGGCCTTTCAGTCTTAGAAACTATTAATCTACTCCAATTGCAATAGCAGGACTTCCCGGGTGGCACAGTAGTTTTAAAAAAAAAAAAAAAAATCTGCCTTCCAATGTAGTAGACACAAGAGACATGGGTTCAATCTCTGGATCAGGAAGATTCCCTGAAGTAGGAAATGGCAACCTGCTCTGGTATTCTTGCCAGGGAGGAGGCTAGTTGACTGGAGTCCATGGAGTCACAGAGTCAGACATGACTGAGTGACTGAATCCACAACAACAAAATTACAACAGCAATTTAGGAATATCTTCCAAGAGATGTTGTTCAGAATACTTTTGCATTTATAAGGATTCATAACAGGCCCCCTAAGGTTGTGCCACTTCTGAGACTTTTCCAGTGTTTAAGAATCTATGCTTCCAAAGAAGTGGGCACAGGTTCCATCCCTGATCAGGTAACTAATATCCCTGATGTCACATGATGTAGCCAAAAAGAAATGTGCCACCTTTGCGTGTGGATTATTGTGAGCTATAGTCAACTGAAACCCTGTGGGTGCAAGAGAAACTACCATTCTCTTAACTAAAAAAATTTTAAATTGGGAATTTCCCCCAAAATAGAGTTACTGTGGGAGANATGTCTGTTTCTACCTGTTTCTTCTTGACCTGCACACAGATTTCTCAGGAGACAGGTAAGGTGGTCTGGTATTCCCATCTCTTGAAGAATTTTCCACAGTTTGTTGTGATCCACATAGTCAAAAGCTTTGGCATAGTCAACAAAGCAGAAGTAGATGTTTTTATGTAATTCCTTTGCTTTCTCTGTGACCCAATGTGTTGACAGTTTGACCTCTGTTTCTTCTGCCTTTTCTAAAGCCATCATGTACATCTGGACATTCTCTGTTTCATACTGCTGAAGCCTAGCTGGAATTATTTTAAGCATAATCTTACTAGCATGTGAAATGAGCACAATTGTTCAGCAGCTTGAACTTTCTTTGGCATTGTCCTTTTTCAAGAGTGGAATGAAAACTGACCTTTTCCAATTCTGTGGCTACTGCTGAGTTCAAAATTGGCTGACATACTGAATACAGCACTTTTATGGCATCATCTTTTAGGGCTAGAATAGCTCAGCTGGAATTTTGTTATCTCCACTAGCTTTGTTCACATTAATGCTTCCTAAGGACCACTTGGCTTCACACTTCAGGATTCCTGGCTCTAGGTGAGTGACTATACCATTTTAGTTATCCAATCATTGAGAACTTTTTTGTATATTTCTTCTGTGTATTCTTGCCACCTCTTCTTAGTATCTCCAGCTTCTTTTAGGTCCTTATGTTTCTGTACTTTATTGTGCCCATCTTTCAATGAAATATTCCTTTAGTATTTCCAATTTCTTTGAAGAGATCTTTAGACTTTCCCATTTTAATTGTTGTGCTCTATTTCTTTGCATTGTTCACTTAAGAAGGCTTTCTCATTTCTCCTTGCTCTTCTCGGGAATAATTCATTCAGTTGGGAATAGCTTTCCCTTTCTCCTTTGTCTTTGCTGTCTCTTTGCTCAGTCATTTGTAAGGACTCATCTGCCAACCACTTTTCCTTCTTGCATTTCTTTCTCTTGGGCATGGTTTTGGTCACTGCCTCCTGTACAATGTTACAAACCTCTGTCCATAGTTCTTCAGGCACACTGTCTACCAAATCTAATGCCTTGAATCTATTTTTCTCCTCCACTGTATAATCATAAAGNAAGGACTCATCTGCCAACCACTTTTCCTTCTTGCATTTCTTTCTCTTGGGCATGGTTTTGGTCACTGCCTCCTGTACAATGTTACAAACCTTTGTCCATAGTTCTTCAGGCACACTGTCTACCAAATCTAATGCCTTGAATCTATTTTTCTCCTCCACTGTATAATCATAAAGAATTTAGGTCATTTCAGAATTGCCTAGTGAATTCCCATACTTTCTTCAATTTAAGTGTGAATTGTGCAACAAGGAACTCATGGGATGAGCCATATTCTGACCCAGGTCTTGTCTTTGCTGACTGTATATAGTTTCTTCATCTTTGGCTGCAAAGAATATAATCAATCTGATTTCACTATTGACCTTTTGGTGATGTTCATATCTCTTTTGTTGTTGGAAAAGGATGCTTTCTATGACGAATTTGTTCTCTTGACAAAACTCCATTAATCTTTGCCCTGCTTCATTTTGTACTCCAAGATCAAACTTGAATGTTATTCTGAATATCTCTTGACTTCCTACTTTTGCATTCCAATTTCCTATTATGAAAAGGACATATTTTGTTGTTGTTGTTAGTTCTAAAGGGTCTTGTAGGTCATCATAGAACTGTTCAACTTCTTTGGTGTCAGTGGTTGGGGCATAGATTTGGATTACTGTGATACTGAATGATTTGCCTTAGAAGCAAACAGAGATCATTCTGTCCTTTTTGAGATTGCCCACAAGTACTACATTTTGGACTCTTGTTGACTATGAGGGCTACTCCATTTCTCCTAAGGGATTCTTGCCCTCAGTAGTAGATATAAGGGTCATTTGATTAAATACTCATTCCATCCATGGTCATTTGCTGATTCCTAAAATGTTGATGTTTATTCTTGCCATCTCCAGTTTTACTATGTCTGATTTACTTTGATTTGTGCACACAATATTCCAGGTTCTTATGCAATATCGTTCTTTACAGCATTAGACTTTCACCATCAGGCATCTGCATCTGAGCATCATTTCCATTTTGTCCCCCACACACTAATAAATCATTGTGTGTGTGTATGTGTGTGAGAGAGAGCACAGACAACACTCTAAGTTTTCATTCTTTCTGGAGCTATTAGTAATTGCCCTCACTGTTCTCCAGTAGCATATTGAACACTTTGAGACCTAGGGCTGTTCATCTTCTGGTGTCATATTATTTTGCCTTTTAATTTTGTTCATAGGGTTCTCATAGCAAGAATATTGTAATGGAATACACTAAAGTAGTGTATTCCACTAGTGTAGTGTCGAATATTTGCCATTTCCTTCTCAGTGGAGCACGTTTGGTCAGAAATCTTCACTATGACCCATCCATCTCATGTGGCCCTGCACAGCATGCCTCACTGCTTCACTGAGTTACTTAAGTTCCTTTGCCATGACAAAGCTGTGATCCATGAAGGGGAAATGATGTGATATCTAAAGATAATAGAACAGCCTTTTGGACTCTGTGGGAGAAGGAGAGGGTGGAATGATTTGGGAGAGTGGTATTATAACATGTATGATATCATAAGTGAAACAAATCGCCAGTCTAGGTTTGATGCAGGATGCTTTGGACGGATGCATGGGGATGATCCAAAGAGATGGTGTGGGGCGGGAGGGGGGAGGGGTCTCAGGATTGGGAGCTCATGTACACTCGTGGCTGATTCATGTCAATGTATAGCAAAATGAATACAGTATTGTAAAGCAAAACAAACTCAAAAATAAAAATTTTAAAAATAAATGAATAAATAAATAAGATAAAGATAATAGAAGCTTTGTTTTGATTTACTTTACTTAATGGTTATAACTAGTATAACATCTGTATTTATGTGTGAGTGATTCAGTATAGAGGGAAAAGTGTAAGGGAGGTGAGTAATTGTTGGTTTGATGTCCATGAGTGCAAAAGCAGCCACATGCATATCACTGTAATTTCTGTTTCTATTTCAGCTGAAGACATTGATCATGTTGTGTTTCAGTGTTTCTATATACTATGGAAAGTAAGATACTTATCTCAGGATTTATTACAAAAGAAAGGTCTCCTTTGAAAAATGTGTTTCTTTTTTCTTTGGAAATTCTTATTTGCAAAAGAGAAGATTGTTATAGGTAACTATAGTATAATGTTTCTCATAAAATCATGTTTTCCTTTTACTTTTAAGAAACCTCCTGTGTATATATTTTCTTTATTTTTAATAGGTTATATTATACAGGATGCTTTTTGAATAAATGGAAACAGCATGGTTAAATGACACAATAAGCTGTAATTCTAATGAATAGTTTCATTGCATCAAGCAACAAAGTAAGAGGAGCTCTCAAAATATTTCACTATAGAAGAACCATTGGATTACTTTCTAATGTAGACCTTCTATTTATAGATATTATGCTTAATAATTATATACTTGAGTAAAACTGGCAAAAGACTCACCCATCACTATTGTCATGGAATGTTTTGGGGGCAGTCATAGGTGCACATACAGAGTTCTAAGGGAATCCAAGACAGATTTATACTACACTGAATAAGATGAAGGTTTCTAAGAAAAGGGATGATTAGCCTAAATTTTGAATAACGAGTAGAAGAAAATGAATAACTAAGGGAAAATGAGTGTAAATCACAAGGAGAATGTCTTTATAGTCCCTCAAAGTGAATATTTTACAATTAAAGTTATTTTAACTAAATCATTCATATTGTAAGTAAAGACATTAAAGAACCCCAAGTTGATTTTGTGACATCTTAAATACACTAAACTTTAGTTTCATCATTGGAAAGAGAGTAGAGATTCCAAGAAAAAGTTGAGGAATTAAACAGCTCCTAAAAGAATGTGGGAATTACATAGGAAAAGAACAGTGGTCTTTGGTGAATGTGTATTAATACATTAAAAAAAATTAAAATATAACACTAATAGCTTAAAAGAAAAGCTCTGTAGTTGTTTGTGTAGCTATTCACAAAGCATAGTTAATTATGTTTAAACACATAATCAAGTATAATTGATAAGCTATTTTTCCTTGAAAGTATACATACAGTTTTATTTAAATTTCTAAAACCTATATACAGAGTGAAGTAAGCCAGAAAGAAAAACACCAATACAGTATACTAACACATATATATGGAATTTAGAAAGATGGTAACGATAACTCTGTATGTGAGACACCAAAAGAGACACAGATGTATAGAACAGACTTCTGGACTCTGTGGGAGAGGGAGAGGGTGGGATGATTTGGGAGAATGGCANAACACCAATACAGTATACTAACATATAAATATGGAATTTAGAAAGATGGTAATGATAACCCTGTATGCGAGACAGCAAAAGAGACACAGATGTATAGAACAGTCTTTTGGACTCTGTGGGAGAGGGAGAGAGTGGGATGATTTGGGAGAATGGCATTGAAACATGTATAATACCATGTAAGAAACAAATGGCCAGTCTAGGTTTGATGCAAGATACAGGATGCTTGGGGCTGGTGCACTGGGATGACCCAGAGAGATGGTATGGGGAGGGAGAAGGGAGGGGAGTTCAGGACTGGGAACTCATGTACACCCATGGCGGATTCATGTTGATGTATGGCAAAACCAATACAGTATTGTAAAGTAAAATAAAGTAAAATTTTTTAAAAAACCTATATTAAAATAAAATTAATTGTATTCACCTTTAAATAAGAGTAAACAATTAAAAATGTTGCATCTCACGTATTACAATTTTTACTATAAAATTTTGTTTTAAATATCCAATTATGCAGGCTCAATTAAGATGCTAGACATGTAAAGAATATGGAAACTAATGAGACAATTGTTATAAAGGAGTTTTAATAAACCACAATGTGTGTGTATGTGTGTGTGTGACAACACACATGGGAAGAGCTCACAGGTATATTTTATATTTGTTAATTCTTTTAAGCTAGACTATAAACAATCTCTACTGACAACAATCACTTTGAGTCTGCATGGAGGAAAAGATTATGGTAGGTGATAGTGAAATTTAGAAGAAGCTTCATAAAAGATAGATAATTTGAGCTCGATCCTGTTGATCTAATTTCAATAAACAATAAAAGACTGGATTAAGTGTAGAGAAAAGCAGTCTGGTATTTGGAGTCATTTGATTAATGTCACAAGGTGGGGGGTCAAATGAGTGTTGTGGGTAGCAGAGTCCAGTTTTGACAGTAATTAAATCATATGATTGTCAAGTTTTAATTTATCTTGCAAATATACTGAATCACTTCCGTATTTCTATTCACTCACTAATAAATAAGGATTTATTTATTTATTATATTCCAGAAAGGATAGTACAGACTGAGAATGCAAAGGTAAAAAAGATATAGCTTTCCATAAAGAAACTGGATTTAGTAAGAAAAAAGTGACTCCTTAATAATTTATAATTATTATAAATTAATTTATAATTTCCCCACAATAACAATATTACAAGTTCACATAGCATCTGAATCGGGAAGGTGGTATTGGAAAACACATTCTTATTTTTGGTTCTGTGGTTGAACTACCAGAGTATACTAGAAAGGACATTGAACTGGAATTTACAAAGCCACAATACAAATATAGCTTATTTATTCATTAGTTAAATAAATTCAGATAACTGAACTGACTGAGAGGTGAACAGATCCAAGAAGAATTTCTGCTTTATTAAATCAGCACTTGGAATATTAGGGCCCTGTAGTTAACAAAGCCATACATTAATATGGAAACCTGAGCATAATTAACCCATTCACAGAAATCCTGCAGTGTTATACTTAATTGCATCACATGTGACATTTGTGGTTTCAAAGATTTTTACAGAGCCTTAATTTTAATCTGTATAGTTTTAAATTGTGTGAGAAAATCAACATATGTATAGTTTTAAATTGTGTGAGAAAATCAACATTTTTTGTGAGAATTCAAATTTTGCAGATATTGAATTTTAAGGGTGATTCAAGAATATTTTAATAGTGATTAATAGTTTTTAAGAAGCACTTTTATTCTCATGTTCAATGCTATTATACTTTTATTTGTTTTCTAAGAGGTGAAATTTTTTAAAATTTCATTGACAATATTCTATAAATTAATTGAAGTCTAATATTTCTCAATTAACTTTATACTTCAAATTATGTTCTAGAAACCCTAGTGTAGGAAGTCATTTTGTATTGAAGTTCTTTCTAATATCTACTATGAATCTATATTTTATTTAAAAACAAGGGGTTATATTGAAAATTATGTATTTTATATTAAAAAATTCAAAATAATTTTTTCTCCAAGTTATCACTTTTATTATTTATTTTTTAACCTTCACCACTCAAAGTTGTGCAAGTCATTTTACCACTACACTTTAGAACAGTTATTAACATTGACTATAAAATAAATAAACAGAAATATAAAATCACCTATATAGTCTCAGAATATGTAGACACACACATAAAAATCATAATTAGAACTGTATCACAAATCACCAACTTATGCAAAATAAAACCTATTTATTATAAATTTTAACATTTCTTAAGTAACATAATTATAAATTATAAAGTTTATATCAAAATTGATTTCTACTTATCTCTCTATTTTATTGCTAAAACATGAATTTTCCTGCTCAGTTCTCTATAAATGTATGGATTGTTTTACTGTTTTTAAAACCTTTCTCTAAAGGAGATAACATTCTAATCGACTGCCTCTGACTTTCACATTTTTTCATCTGCCACAAAAAATGTTGCATCTCTGTTTCTGCATATATGTCCCCAGAGGTGCCCTGCAGCAACGGATCAGCCTGGTCCCAAACCAAAAGGTGACATGAAGTACATTTGTGTTGTTAACTTCACTTTTTCACCCATGGGGCATCAAAAGAGCAACACAAATCCAATTCCTCACCTTACTCAGTTGTGAGAATCAAACGAAATATTTGAAGATTCTTTGAAAAATATAAAGCACTGTGAAAATACAAGGTATTGTTATTGGCATTAGGGGAAGGACACTTTTTGGTCTTTATTACTTTTTCCTTTATCTTTGAAAAGTTATTACTCCAAATTTATTCTCACCACCTCTGATTTCAATTTATCATTGAAAATGTACACTGGATTGACAGCAAGCTCCTGAAAAACAAACACAATCAATAGGCTCCTTTATTTCCAGTTTCAGATGTAGTAGTTATAGAAGTTTTGCATATTGTAGTAGAGAAAATGGAAACAAAATTTAACACATTATACTCAATTTGATTGATTTGATTGTACAGTCTCCACAGAATGTGCCTTGGTAGCACCAGGGTTTTTGCTATAATATAGAATCCTGGGGCCCCTAGATCTGTTGAATCAAATTCTCGAGTGATAGGACCAAATAATATATTCTTCTTAAGGTCCCCAAATGATTTTTTAATACTAAATTTGATAACTTTTGTCCTAGAGAAAATTAGTATTGAATAGTGGGAGAATACTGAGCATTTGGTACAACCCTTGATTTTTAGAAACTGCGACTATATCAAATATTTTTTTTTTTTATGGTAGTTTGTTTTTTTGCTGTTGCTTGTTTTTATTTATTGGCCACATCACTTGGCATACAGGATCTCAGATCCCCAACCAAGGAGCAAACTTGTGCCCTCTGCAGTGGAATCACAGAATCCTAACTAATGGACTACCAGGGAAGTCTCCTCAAATATATTTTTAATGGAAAAATATATTGAAGTAAATTTTTTAAATTTCAAGACTAGGGAATTTAAAATATTTTCACTGGAAACAGATTTCAACATATTAAGCTAACTAAAAAAGTTACAATTCCTCATTCTATTATGACTGTTTTTCATTTGAAATGTAATCACTGGTATACCATAACATATTTGAAGGTTAAATTTTAAGGATAAAAAAATAAGGATAGCCTACATAACAAGGGATAAAGAATGATAAAGTAGTAAAATCCTAAGATGCTCTAGCCAGAGGAACATTTAATATAATGTTAACAATAATATCATAAAATCAATGATTACAGTATGAAATAGACTCATCTTGGAAACTACTATTTTCCATAAAAGTTGGAGTAGAATTAAACTATATATGTCCTCTTCTTCTCTACCCACTGCAAAGGTGTATGATTATGGAGTTCAGAAATGAGACAGTGGAGAGAACTGGTGATGGAGAAGTTGAAACTGAGGGTATTATCTGGCAGTTTATCACAGAAATAGAACCACTTAGAATGATGGGGGACAAAAAATGTATTTAGCATATCATGCCTTATATAATTGCAGAAGTTGTTTGAGTAACCCATATAAGGATGTTGCTTCTGTATTTGGTGTTGGGCTTGAACTAAACAGAATCAGCAGTTGAAAAGACAGACGTAAAAGCCATAAGGGTACAGACACACCAGAACTCATAATGACTATCTGGAAACAAAAAGAACAGATTGAAATTTGCATCTATCAGTCATCATCTAAAGCCACAGTGGTGCAGTTCAGTTCAGTTCAGTCACTCAGTCATGTCCGACTCTTTGCGAGCCCATGAATTGCAGCAAGCCAGGCCTCCCTGTCCATCACCAACTCCTGGAGTTCACCCAAACTCATGCCATCCAGCCATCTCATCCTCTGTCGTCCCCTTCTCCTTCTGCCTCAATCCCTCCCAGCATCAAAGTCTTTTCCAATGAGTCAACTCTTTGCATAAGGTGGCCAAAGTACTNAGAAAGGCTTTCTTATCTCTCCTTGCTATTTTTTGGAACTCTGCAATTTGGAACTCAGTAATTCAAATGGGTATATCTTTCCTTTTCTCCTTTGCTTTTTGCTTCTCTTCTTTTCACAGATATTTGTAAGGCCTCCTCAGACAGCCATTTTACTCCACATAAAATATTTCTAAATCTTTGTAAATATTCATAAATTTTTTCTGTTAATGTGGTGAATTACTGAATGTTAAACTATACTGGTATTCATGGAATAAACCCTACATTGTGATATGGTATCCTTTTTCTAAATACTTGGATATAGAGTTTGCTAATATTTTTGTTTGAGGTATTGTATCTACAGTCATGAAAGAACTGGACTCTTCACTTTTACCTTCAGTTTTGAGGTAGAATTTTTTNAATGTGGTGAATTACTGAATGTTAAACTATACTGGTATTCATGGAATAAACCCTACATTGTGATATGGTATCCTTTTTCTAAATACTTGGATATAGAGTTTGCTAATATTTTTGTTTGAGGTATTGTATCTACAGTCATGAAAGAACTGGACTCTTCACTTTTACCTTCAGTTTTGAGGTAGAATTTTTTTTACCCATCCTGACTCCTCTATCTTCCTATATATAAACCGGGTCAATAGATTTTGCTTCTATTATTAACAAACATTCCCAAGAGCTTCCAAGCTCTCTGTCATTGTCAGAAGAAAAACTCTTCCCAAAGACAAAGCGATACAGCCCAAATCCTGCTTAACCACTCATAGGTAATGTGTCCACTGACAAGTTAAAGATCCTCGCCAAGCCTGTTTCCTCATCAATGAAATGGAACTGAAAAGCAAATCAGACGATACATGTGAAAGTACCTGGTGCAAGTGTATGCTCACTAATTCCTGTTTCTCACTACCTCTTCTCTCTGCTGCCTAAAAACTTTTCAGACCCAGAAGAACTTTGGGTTACTTGCTTACAGGGTTTATCTGACAGCTGAGACTTAAATCTGAAAGATGAGCTAATGGATATAGAAGAATTCCATTTTTTGGTTATACTTTAAAACACAAAGCAGAGTTATTTATTCCTCCAGCTGAGTTTTTACATACAAGCTCCTGCTGCTGCTGCTAAGTCGCTTCAGTTGTGTCCGACTCTGTGCGACCCCATAGATGGCAGCCCACCAGGCTCCCCTGACCCTGGGATTCTCCAGGCAAGAACACTGGAGTGGGTTGCCATTTCCTTCTCCAATGCATGAAAGTGAAAAGTGAAAGTGAAGTCGCTCAGTCATGTCCGACTCTTAGTGACTCCATGGACTGCAGCCTACCAGGCTCCTCCGTCCATGGGATTTTCCAGGCAAGAGTACTGGAGTGGGGTGCCATTGCCTTCTCCAATACAAGCTCCTAGATTTTTAAAATTAAGTAAACATGACTAGAATTTATCATCCAAAATGCTATAATTCCTTCTGCAGGGCTTCAAACTCAGGTGTAAATGGTGTATTAAACATTTGGAAGTTGTCCAGGAATACAGCCTCTCTCCCATATATAACAATGTTTATGTAAAAAAGTCAGCTTGGAAAGCCACTTTTAAATAAACTTCTTCTTTCTAGGAATTTAACCCCAGTGCTATTTGTCAGTGCACAATAAACCTTTAGNGACTGCAGCCTACCAGGCTCCTCCGTCCATGGGATTCTCCGGGCAAGAGTACTGGAGGGGGTTGCCATTGCCTTCTCCAAGCCTGCCAATACAGGAGATGCAATTTGATCCCTGGGTCAAGAAAATCCCTTGGAGGAGGAAATTACAACCCAGTCCGGTATTCTTGTCAGAAAAATTCCATGGACAGAGGAGCCTGGTGGGCTACAGTCCACGGGGTTGCAAAGAGTCAGATACAACTGAGCAAGCATTCACACACGCATGGACCCTTCAGAAAAGAAACACACATTCAAATGCAAAATTTGCAGAGTTTAAGAAAGAAACAACTCGCAAAGCTGTAAAGAAATCTTAAGATAAAAACAGTAAAAACAATTGAAATGCCAATGTTAATATCAAAGAGCCATTACCATCTTGTCTGGGGCACCTGGATGGGTCAATCTGGGGATGCCCAGACAGCTGGTAAAACATCATTCCTGGGTGTGTTCACAGGAGAATTTATGAAAGAGATTGGCATTTCTGTAAAGCTCACCATCACCCATACATGTAGGCATCATCCAACTGGTTGAGAGCTGAATAGAACAAAAATGTGGAAGAATGGCCAGTTTTCTCTCTGCTTGAGCTGAGGTGTCCATCTTTGGCTCTCAGACATCAGTGTTCCTGGTTCAAAAGCCTTGGGACATGCAGGATAGCTACCTTGGTTTTTAGATCTTTAAACTTGGATTATTTTCAGCCCTAGCTTCTCCAGTTCTCCAGTTCGCAGATGTCAGCTAATGAGATTAATTAGCCTCCAAACTGTGTGAGCCAATTCTTACAATATATTTTACACAGTTAGAAAACTAATATATATCTCTATCTACTTAGTTCTATATATCTATCTATCTACTTTTCTATCTCCTTCTGCTCCTGTTTTTCTCAGGGATCCTAATTGATTAATGCACAGCCTGAGGTCTAAAGCAGTACTCAAAAGGGGAAGATTTTACCACCAGGAGACCTGTGGTATCTGGATATACATTTGATTGTTCAACTTTGGGATTGTTGTTGGTATTTAATGTGAGGAGGCCAGGGAATCTCCTTACAAAGCCAGGAATTATCTGTCTCAAAATGTCAATAATCCCAAGTTTGAGATACTTTAGCCTGAAGAGTTAAAGGCAGGGAAACTAGGAAAGTTGGAAAAAGTAACTGTAGAGAGAAATGCCTTTATCAGGCATCTCAGCAGAGCCAGGGAAAACTTGGTGTAACTACTGTTCTTTTCTGACCTATACTTCCAATGGGTTGGATTTTTTAATCCAATACACTGGATGACAAGGAAAGATGCATTGACACTGACTATAGAATTCCAGTCTCTTAGGGCACAGAGATGAAAAAAGTAAGGCTAAGGATGAATTTGGAGTGGCAAATGAAAGAGACCTACTGGATTTATATGACCTGAGACTATATTTGACTATCTAGGAAAAGACACTGAATAGAAGAAAAAAATCTAGAAAATACATCGAAAAACAACATGTAAATGATATGGAGAAGAAAAGAACTCTCAGTTCAGTTCAATCACTCAGTTCATGGCTGGCCCTTTGCGATGCCATGGACTGCAGCATGCCAGGTTTCCTTGTCTATTGCCATCTCCCGGAGCTTGCTCACAATCATGTCCACTGAGATGGTGATGCTATCCAATCATCTCACTCTCTGTCATCTCCTACTCCTTCTGCCTTCAGTCTTTCCCAGCATCAGGGTTTTTTTTTTCCAATGAGTCGGTTCTTTGCATTAGGTGGCCAAAGTATTGGAGCTTCAGCTTCAGCATCAATCCTTCAAAGGAATGTTTAGAACTGATTTCCTTTAGAATTGACCTGCTTGATCTCTTTGCAATCCAGGGGACTTTCAAGAGCTTTCTCCAACACCACAGTTTGAGAGCATCAATTCTTTGGGGCTCAGCTTTCTTTATGGTCCAACTCTCATATCCACACATGACTACTGGAAAAACCATAGCTTTGACTAGTTGGATCTTTGTTGGCAAAGTAATGTCTCTGCTTTTGAATATGCTGTCTAGGTTGGTCATAGCTTTTCTTCCAAGGAGCAAGCATCTTTTAATTTCCTGGCTGCAATCACCATCTGCAGTGACTTTGGAGCCCAAGAAAATGAAATCTGTCACTGTTTCCATTGTTTCCCCATCTGTTTGCCACAAAGTGATGGGAACAGATGCCATGAACTTCATTTTTTGAATGCTGACTTTTAAGCCAGCTTTTTCACTCTTCTCTTTCACTTTCATCAAGAGGCTCTTTAGTTCCTCCTCACTTTCTCCCACACGGTGATATTTGCATCTGTGGTTACTGGTATTTCTCCCAGCAATCTTGATTCCAGCTTGTGCTTCAACCAGTCCAGCACTGAATATGTTATAAATACATAAAGAAAGAAAAAACCTGTTTGCAAAACAAATTTTATTTCTATATGCACACCTTGAGAGTAATAAAGCAAGTATCAAAAATAAAAATTTAATGACCTTTAGATCACTTTAAAAAAATGTAGTGACAACAAGAAATATATTTTCAATATCCCCGAGAAAATAAAGGCACTGTTTCAAAATCAACTTTATTAACATTTTAGTAGTATTGATTTTCTGTTTGGTGTACACATTTTGNACACCTTGAGAGTAATAAAGCAAGTATCAAAAATAAAAATTTAATGACCTTTAGATCACTTTAAAAAAATGTAGTGACAACAAGAAATATATTTTCAATATCCCCGAGAAAATAAAGGCACTGTTTCAAAATCAACTTTATTAACATTTTAGTAGTATTGATTTTCTGTTTGGTGTACACATTTTGCATTTGTTTATGATATTGAGCAATTTTTGTGAAATGTCTCATTTATATGTATGTACACAATTTACTTGCAAATATGAAATGAAGAATAACATAAATATCTGAACTCTGTACTCAGGAGAAATAACATCTACTTAAAAGCAAAATTAAAATAAAAGTTTCACAAATGTTTCAAAGACTTCAGATTGTCTTATGGTATTTTGCAGAGTTGACATTAAAATGCATTTGTATGAATGTGGAGTATTATTTACATGTTCTTAATGTCATAGAAAAAGAAAGAAAGAGGGAGGGAGGGAGGAAGACAGAGACATAGAGGGTATTCTTATCCTGAAGGAAAACCATTATATTTGTTTACAGATTACAGTTTGCTGTTAATAAAGTTATAATAATTGGGAAGCACTGATATATAAAAAGAGTCTTGAGATTTCTAAAAATAACCAGTTACTATAAATTATTTATTTAACTAAGGCCTCAAATGTGTGTAGAAATTTTTAATGATTTTAATTCACCAAGGGAACATTCTTTTTATAATTTTGATTATGTTGAGAATTTAGGCTGCCTATATCAAATATACTCTTGCATTCTTTCCAATAAATTCTTGCTCAGAAAGATTCCATTACAAAACAGTAATAACTTCATTGCTTACTTTGGGAACTTCCTAAAAGTTTATCTAACTGTTCAAATAACCCATTTTCAGACCAAGTAGTTGGTGGTGTGGACAAACAAACTACTGCTAGAAAGAACACGTCATTTACCTGGGCAAACTATTGGCTTCCAAAAAGCAATTTATTTAAACAAGAGTCACGTTTAAGTCCCCTAAAACATGATGCCCATTAGCCCTAAACTCTTCATAATATAAAAAGAAGTTGCCTGCCATTCCAGTCTACAAGGATCAAGCCTTTAGCCACTGCATTTGCCCATGGACAGTGCACTCTGAGGGAATTCAGGTTGGAAACAAAACAAAACAAAGCAGTAACCACACTGTGTTTTGCAAAAACTGGCCCTTGGAGGGTTAAGAAGTATATCGGAAGAGAAAAATTCACCTGATCTTAGATGCATCCTCACATACATAGCTAAATAAGCACAAAAATCATTAACTTGAAGTGTTGTGATTAGCAGCAATTTTTTGATGTTCAACTACATTTTATTTTCCCAAGGAGGGGAGGAAAGTCATATGTATTCCAACTCTTCTCTTACCTTTTAGGAACACTTCCTAAGGGTTTTCTGAGAGCCTATAACTCCTAGGCTACAGTCCTCAATAAGGTCCTTGAATTAAGTTTAACTCACAAGTTTTGTGTTGTGTATTTTTATTTCATTCAGCAGTTGCAATCTTTCATCATAATCACATTCCCATATTAAAATAACATGACAACAACCACCCATACATAGAACCTGAACCCTGTAATGTGTACTGCTGATATTCCCCTCAGACTCACCATAACACTCTGTCAGGTTGATGGTCTTTTGTACAGCAGGAAGTAAACTCAGATTTTCCTGATTAACATGTAATTTTGCCATCTGTTAAGGAATCAACAGNAGGGGAAGATTTTACCACCAGGAGACCTGTGGTATCTGGATATACATTTGATTGTTCAACTTTGGGATTGCTGTTGGAAGAAAAGAACTCTCAGTTCAGTTCAGTCGCTTAGTTCATGGCTGGCCCTTTGCAACGCCATGGACTGCAGCACGCCAGGTTTCCTTGTCTATCGCTATCTCCCGGAGCTTGCTCAAAATCATGTCCACTGAGTTGGTGATGCTATCCAATCATCTCACTCTCTGTCGTCTCCTACTCCTTCTGCCTTCAGTCTTTCCCAGCATCAGGTTTTTTTTTTTTTTTTTTTTCCCAATGAGTCGGTTCTTTGCATCAGGTGGCCAAAGTATTGGAGCTTCAGCTTCAGCATCAATCCTTCAAAGGAATGTTTAGGACTGATTTCCTTTAAAATTGACCTGCTTGATCTCCTTGCAATCCAGGGGACTTTCAAGAGCTTTCTCCAACACCACAGTTTGAGAGCATCAGTTCTTTGGAGCTCAGCTTTCTTTATGGTCCAACTCTCATATCCACACATGACTACTGGAAAAAACATAGCTTTGACTAGTTGGATCTTTGTTGGCAAAGTAATGTCTCTGCTTTTGAATATGCTGTCTAGGTTGGTCATAGCTTTTCTTCCAAGGAGCAAGCATCTTTTAATTTCATGGCTGCAGTCACCATCTGCAGTGATTTTGGAGCCCAAGAAAATAAAATCTGTCACTGTTTCCATTGTTTCCCCATCTGTTTGCCACAAAGTGATGGGGACAGATGCCATGATCTTCATTTTTTGAATGCTGACTTTTAAGCCAGCTTTTTCACTCTTCTCTTTCACTTTCATCAAGAGGCTCTTTAGTTCCTCCTCACTTTCTCCCACACGGTGATATTTGCATCTGTGGTTACTGGTATTTCTCCCAGCAATCTTGATTCCAGCTTGTGCTTCAACCAGTCCAGCACTGAATATGTTATAAATACATAAAGAAAGAAAAGACCTGTTTGCAAAACAAATTTTATTTCTATATGCACATCTTGAGAGTAATAAAGCAAGTATCAAAAATAAAAATTTAAGGACCTTTAGATCACTTTAAAAAAATGTAGTGACAACAAGAAATGTATTTTCAATATCCCTGAGAAAATAAAGACACTGTTTCAAAATCAACTTTATTAACATTTTAGTAGTATTGATTTTGTGTTTGGTGTACACATTTTGCATTTGTTTATGATATTGAGCAATTTTTGTGAAATGTCTCATTTATATGTNTTAAAAAAATGTAGTGACAACAAGAAATGTATTTTCAATATCCCTGAGAAAATAAAGACACTGTTTCAAAATCAACTTTATTAACATTTTAGTAGTATTGATTTTGTGTTTGGTGTACACATTTTGCATTTGTTTATGATATTGAGCAATTTTTGTGAAATGTCTCATTTATATGTATGTACGCAATTTACTTGCAAATATGAAATGATGAATAACATAAACATCTGAACTCTGTACTCAGGAGAAATAACATCTACTTAAAAGCAAAATTAAAATAACAGTTTCACAAATGTTTCAAGGACTTCAGATTGTCTTATGGTATTTTGCAGAGTCGACGTTAAAACGCATTTGTATGAATGTGGAGTATTATTTACATGTTCTTAATGTCATAGAAAAAGAAAGAAAGAGGGAGGGAGGGAGGAAGACAGAGACATAGAGGGTATTCTTATCCTGAAGGAAGACCATTATATTTGTTTGCAGATTACAGTTAGCTGTTAATAAAGTTATAATAACTGGAAAGCACTGAGATATAAAAAGTCTTGAGATTTCTAAAAATGACCAGTTACTATAAATTATTTATTTAACTAAGGCCTCAAATGTATGTAGAAATTTTTAATGATTTTAATTCACCAAGGGAACATTCTTTTTATAATTTTGATTATGCTGAGAATTTAGGCTGCCTATATCAAATATACCCTTGCATTCTTTCCAATAAATTCTAGATGTGTATAAGAGACAGTAAAGACACTGTTTCAAAATCAACTTTATTAACATTTTAGTAGTATTGATTTTGTGTTTGGTGTACACATTTTGCATTTGTTTATGATATTGAGCAATTTTTGTGAAATGTCTCATTTATATGTATGTACACAATTTACTTGCAAATATGAAATGAAGAATAACATAAATATCTGAACTCTGTACTCAGGAGAAATAACATCTACTTAAAAGCAAAATTAAAATAAAAGTTTCACAAATGTTTCAAAGACTTCAGATTGTCTTATGGTATTTTGCAGAGTTGACATTAAAATGCATTTGTATGAATGTGGAGTATTATTTACATGTTCTTAATGTCATAGAAAAAGAAAGAAAGAGGGAGGGAGGGAGGAAGACAGAGACATAGAGGGTATTCTTATCCTGAAGGAAGACCATTATATTTGTTTGCAGATTACAGTTAGCTGTTAATAAAGTTATAATAACTGGAAAGCACTGAGATATAAAAAGTCTTGAGATTTCTAAAAATGACCAGTTACTATAAATTATTTATTTAACTAAGGCCTCAAATGTATGTAGAAATTTTTAATGATTTTAATTCACCAAGGGAACATTCTTTTTATAATTTTGATTATGCTGAGAATTTAGGCTGCCTATATCAAATATACCCTTGCATTCTTTCCAATAAATTCTTGCTCAGAAAGATTCAATTACAAACCAGTAATAACTTCATTGCTTACTTTGGGAACTTCCTAAAAGTTTATCTAACTGTTCAAATAACCCATTTTCAGACCAAGTAGTTGGTGGTGTGGACAAACAAACTACTGCTAGAAAGAACACGTCACTTACCTGGGCAAACTATTGGCTTCCAAAAAGCAATTTATTTAAACAAGAGTCACGTTTAAGTCCCCTATAACATGATGCCCATTAGCCCTAAACTCTTCGTAATGTAAAAAGAAGTTGCCTGCCATTCCAGTCTACAAGGATCAAGCCTTTAGCCACTGAAGTTGCCCATGGACAGTGCACTCTGAGGGAATTCAGGTTGGAAACAATACAAAACAAAGCAGTAACCACATTGTGTTTTGCAAAAACTGGCCCCTGGAGGGTTAAGAAGTATATCGGAAGAGAAAAATTCACCTGATCTTAGATGCATCCTCACATACATAGCTAGATAAGCACAAAAATCATTAACTCGAAGTGTTGTGATTAGCAGCAATTTTTTGATGTTCAACTACATTTTATTTTCCCAAGGAGGGGAGGAAATTCATATGTATTCCAACTCTTCTCTTACCTTTTAGGAACACTTCCCAAGGGTTTTCTGAGAGCCTATAACTCCTAGGCTACAGTCCTCAATAAGGTCCCTGAATAAAGGTTAACTCACAAGTTTTGTGTTGTGTATTTTTATTTCATTCAGCAGTTGCAGTCTTTCATCATAATCACATTCCCATATTAAAATAACATGACAACAACCACCCATACATAAAACCTGAACCCTGCAATGTGTACAGCTGATATTCTCCGCAGACTCACCATAACACTCTGTCAGGTTGATGGTCTTTTATACAGCAGGAAGTAAACTCAGATTTTCCTGATTAACATGTAATTTTGCCATCTGTTAAGGAATCAACAGNGTATAGCACACAAGAATAAAAAAACTGTGAATACATAGAAATTGAAGGCATCTTTATGAAAATGCATCTTAGGGAAGAAATATAGTATGTGTAAATGACATTGTGTAATGCTTGAGCTTACTCATTTGAACTTAAAACATGAATTAACAAAGTCAGAATATAGAATACTCCACTACATCTGAACATGACCACCTTAAAGTTCCTTTTAGCATAACTAAGAGGAATCTGAATTTCAAACAGATTTCTTCCTGACAATCAGCCTGACCTCCTTTCCTTAGAGCATTTATTTCAAAACACTTTCAGTTGTAAATTTTTGTTGTCCTTTTGAAATGTGAATCTCCTTCCTGCCCCACATGGTTTTAAAACCCTTGTCTTCCTCAGTGGCCTGGAAGTCATTCCTTTAATATGTAATCTTCTAATCTCTGTGGAAGGATAAGACCCTAGTAGCTATAAACCACAATTGCAGATAAGGATGGCTTGTCACAGAAGAAAGCATTTGCAAACTCAGGAATAATAGTAAGATTAATGACAAGTCAGTGATTTTATTTTGTCTAGTTGATAAAACTGCACGTGGAAATTTTCTAAAACAAATGCAACCCATAGAAAATCAAGAAGCTGCTAGTCATGATAAACATTCAAAGAAATCCAAACTAAAATTCACAATATTCTAAAATTAATGAGTAATCAAAAATTAAGATTACTCATTAATCAAAGCCTCCCCAGGAGACAGTAGATGAAGGAATTGGATTGTATAACATTTCATATATGTTTGCATGTCCAGCCACTCAGTCCTGTCCACCTCTTTGCCAGCCCATGGACTGTAGCCTGTCAATGGATTTTCCATGCAAGAATTCTGGAACAGGTTGCTATTTCCTCCTCCAGGAGATCTTCTTGACCCAGGGATCAAACCCAAGTCTCTCGTATTGGCAGGAGTACTCTTTCCCACTGAGCCACCTGGGAAGCCACAACATTTTACATAAATTCACCTTAAGTACATTTCTCTCTTTCCAAATTTTCCCTGGAAGTTCTATTTTATTTTTCTTAAAACTTTCTTAATTCTCCCCTTCCTGACTCTGTTTCTAACTCCAGTACCCTCATCTTAGTTCATTCAGAACAATTACTTATAACATGAGTGCTTTGTTATGTAAATTTAAAAATGTGACACCATGCCTTTCCTTTATTTTACTGATGAGACCAACAAGGTGCAAAAGTTACAGACAATAAATATCCATCTAGGAAGACTTTAGACTCACAACACTGTGAATAATTGTTCTTAATAGTTATTACTATATCAGATGAATAATTTCCCCTTATTGAATATGCACTGAAAACTTTCTTATGAGTAATATTATTCACATTTATGATACTAAAGTTAGTTAATGGATTACAGGACTAACACCTCTTTCTTTGATAGTATAGTGAAAATAAAGGGACACCAAAGTTAGGGAGCAATTCTGGTTGTAAGGAAGAAAAATTGATCATTAAAAAGACTGAGGGAATAAATATGGATAAGACTGTGTGCTGTTTATCTTAATAAGTTTAGACTTTCACTTACCATAATGTTCCTAAGCTTCTAGCATCTCGTGACCACAAATCTTTCTTCATTGCAAGCATCTTCTCAACTCCTGACAGTGATATTTCTAAGCAACACTCTAATACCATGGTTTTTCTTTATAAAACAAGTGAGGATGATCAATATGACAGATACTTTAAAATTTACATTTGACAGGATATTTATTAGAAGTTAATATGTTGCTAATATGTTAGATAAATAAAAAAAAGCAAGATAACAATAGTAGTTTAATATGATGACATTTTGCATTGTACGAAATGCATGTAAAAATTAAAAAAAATTCATTAAGTTACTTTGCTTTGCATATTTTGAGTGATATTTATGTTACTCTTTATTCTCAAATGTGCTTTCAAAATTTTTTATAGTGATCATGTTTATGACCAGAAATTTCCTTTTCAAAGCCAGTCAAATCTCAGTACACACTATTAAAATGAAGCAATACTAAAACAAATCAATCAACAAACTAAACAGAAATTTTGGTGAGAATGAGAAAACAAATATGAAAACATTAGTTAGAATTTCTTGTATTCATACAGAGTGTGTATTTCTAAACTACAGGTTTTAAAACTCACACATGGCACTGAATATAAATGGAGTCATATTGAAAATAGTTATATGTTTATATGTTGTGGAAATAAATAAAGACAACCAATATGAGAAAAAAATAAGCTGCATGTTCAGAATTTACTGTGGAAAGGTCACAATCATAGTCACTGTCATTTGCAAGAAGTCAAAGATGGACAGGAAGTGAAATAGCTTTACATAGAAAAAAAATCAAGAAAGAAATGACTTTGGATATGATCTGATTGGAGGTTGCTGGCCTGGGAAAGACAGAGGTAAACTAATTATAAGGGAATCATCTTATGTGATTAGTCTGATGAGCTTATTTGAATTTTCCTGTTTGGGTCTGACTTGGACCCAGAGGCAAAAATTAAGGAAGCTGGTATCACTGACTAAGTCCTCACCATATCAGTCATTTCCTGCAGAGGCAGTGGGTCACAGTTCTATGGTCATATGTCACCTGCCACGGTCTACTTTTGTATTCAGCCTTTCAGTCTCCTCTGCTGTTCATTCACTGTCTCATGAGATGTTTCTTGAGATCCAGAGCTTTGCTACGTGGAAACTGTTCAATTGTCTTCATAGTCAACTATGTTACAGATCTTATTTTTGTTATTGTGACATCATGACAATCATCTGATGAAAGAGTGGATAAAAGAGGCACAGAGGCATTTAAAATTTTGGACTGAATTAAACAGATGAATATCATGATCACTAAGACAAAAACAAGAATAACAAAGTCCCTGTAGGATGCCTCAGAATCAGGAACATTTTCCTAATATAGGTGTACAGAATAAATCCCACAGTTTACAGTCCATGAAGATCACACTTAGAGAACCAATTATCTTTGTCTTTAAGGTAATATACACTTTGTTCCACCTTGGCTGTTTCACTGATCCAAATATGGAAAGAAGTATGAACAATGACACAGACATGATTAGCCAACAAGAAATACACAGCACTGGGATGGTCATTTACTACTTGTGCCAATGAATTGATACTGAACTGTATTCCTCCTATGGCAGAAGTGGTATTGTTAGTAAATTCATCTAGAATTAGTGATGTTTCTCACAGTCTTTTCTACTTATTGAGTGATGGAACACGACTCTGATTGTTACCAGTTATTCCTTTGGTGGAGTGCATGAATAAGGGTGGCTTCATTTGGGGCTTATGTCAAAATAGACTTTCTAGCTTTTGTGATTTATAAAAGTTCTCTACTGTGTAAAGAGAAGTCTTTAAATAACATCCACAAAGTGTACAGTATATCTGCCTGAGGCAAACAGGATCACACATCCTGACCACAAAGAAAATAGTGGTAGTAGGGGTAAATGGAAGTTCAGGGGGGAAAGGAGTTGTTTATGACACAAGATTGGAATCAAGGCCTTGAATTAAATAGATTACATATTTGAAACAATATTAGTATTTTTCACATTGCAAATATTTGACCTATGATTCTATGAAGGCTGTTGAATTCAAATGTATACTTATTTATGGTTTGATTAATAGATAGCAATGATTGGTTCTTTCTCTGATAGAGAAGAAAAACTTTTTTCTTTTCTATTATTTTTGAGGTGATTTTCCCATGTAAGTGCAAATGGGAACTCCATTGCTTATAATTCTCTACGGGCTCATTTGATGAATTAGATTTATTCAGAGGTTTATATCACAGAATCTAGGGTGGATGGCTTATCTAGCTGTCAGTAAAATTAAAGCAGTGAATGCTGTTTGGATTAATCTAAGAATGTGGTAGAATGAGAATGCTCTGCAATAATTACAAGAAGGTACAAAAAGGGTCATTCTAGATGGGCAAAAACAAGGGGTCTGTAGAAAATGAGNTATTCAGAGGTTTTTATCACAGGATCTAGGGTGGATGGCTTATCTAGCTGTCAGTAAAATTAAAGCAGTGAATGCTGTTTGGATTAATCTAAGAATGTGGTAGAATGAGAATGCTCTGTAATAATTACAAGAAGGTACAAAAAGGGTCATTCTAGATGGGCAAAAACAAGGGGTCTGTAGAAAATGAGAAGAATTATTATAACATGTAGATAAAAAAGCAAAACAAGTATCGGGCTGGGGTCATGGTCCTTTGTCTTGGACAGAAGCTGTCTACTTGAGGCCATTCATTTGTCGCAGAGATCTTAAGTCAGTTGTCTGCTTCTGTGAATTGGCTGCTTCTAGAGGAACTCAGCCAGAGAAGGCAATGGGACTCCACTCCAGTACTCTTGCCTGGAAAATCCCGTGGGCAGAGGAGCCTGGTAGGCTGCAGTACATGGGGTTGCTAAGAGTCAGACATGACTGAGCGACTTCACTTTCACTTTTCACCTTCATGCATTGGAGAAGGAAATGGCAATCCACTCCAGTGTTCTTGCCTGGAGAATCCCAGGGACGGTGGAGCCTGGTGGGCTGCCATCTATGGGGTCGCACAGAGTCGGACACTGAAGTGACTTAGCAGCAGCAGAAGCAGCGGCAGAGGGAGAGAATTCTCAGCCTGGGGTTCTCAATTGGATGACCTTTTCGTTGTGTGTAATTCTAAATTGCTTCTTTAGTTTCAAAACATGAACCCAGGGACTGACTCCTTGAAATCATAGTGCTGTATTAGTTGTCAGACTTCATAAAGTCCCTTACAGTGAATTTCAAGAGCAGATTTTTAAAACTGTCATTTTAATAGGCAACATCTTGCTGTTTAGAAATCTATTTTGAGAAGAAGGCTATATTCTGTTGATGGTTAGTCTGAGGTCTTGGAATATTTTGCCACATCTGCATGAATGCAAGATCTAGTATTGGAGATGAAACCTGTAAGCACATGGACCTTCTCATTAGAAGTTTATCTGGGGACAAGTAATGTTCCTCTGAGGGAGCAGATCATTTGGCCACAAGTTCTAGTGGAAAATCCTTTGCCTAAGGGAATTCATGGGTTTCTGAACATTTCGATAATTTTAATTTTAGGATGATGGTTTTTCTTTCATTTTTTCAAAAGATTGTAGGTGGCAAGAGCAGTGTAGTCTTTAAGTGGTGAAGGCTTACAGAATTTTTTATAATGGTTCCTGGCCATTTCCTATTTTTGTAATTTTTTCAGCATGTGTTGTTGACAAATAGCACACATGGCCCAAAAAGTGCATTTGCTAGAGCTTTTCAAATAGCTAAAGACTATAGAGCAATCACATAGAAAGTGTTATAGACCAAAATATGCCCCTCCTTCCTACATTGAAATCTTAACCTTCAGTGTGACTGTACCAAGCAATAGGGTTCCTTAGGGGTTAACTAAGGTTATAAGGGTGGAGCCCTAAGCTATAGGACTGATGTCCTTGTAAGAAGAGGAAGAGACAACAGGGAATCCAGCACAGGAAGGAAGATCCTAAGAGGACTCTGCAGATTTCTTATTTATTTCTTTGGCTATATTTGGTCCTAGTTGTGACATGCAGGATTTTTGCTGTGTAATATGGGAACTTTGGTTGCAGCACACAGACTCTCCAGTCATGCTGCACAGGCTCAGCGGTTGTGGAGCTAGGATTTAGTTGCTCTGCGGCATCTGGGATCTTAAGTGCCCTGACCATGGATGGAACCTGTGTCCCCTGCTTTGCAAAGCAGTTTCTTAGCCACAGGACCACCAGAGACTAAGTCCCTTCAGACGTCTTTGTATAGTTTCTCTGCTGATGTTGATTTAAGATAATTTGCTTAATTTGTATATACTGTATTAAGGAGTGTCATGAAGAAATTTATATAACATACTTTTGAAATCTATTGATGCCACCAAGCAGCCGTCTTGGGAGTGCCAGGGATTATCTGTGCGAAGTGTTCAATGGGATCTTTTCCATTCTTCCATTCTCAAATTCAAGGGATAAGTGTTGATATATTTTAATGATATTTTTGAATACATTCAGAGGTTATTTGTCCTTTTATGGCTGGCGTAGAATTGTAATTTTGGTTTAAGCTACTAGTTTGGCATAATTATCTGCTAGAACATTTTTTGAGGGGCCTGGGTCTCAGTATGTATAATCACTTTCTATTGGTGTTATGTCTAGCATTGCTTCTGAAAGTTTCTNTGGCAAAGCAGTTTCTTAGCCACAGGACCACCAGAGACTAAGTCCCCTCAGATGTCTTTGTATAGTTTCTCTGCTGATGTTGATTTAGGATAATTTGATTAATTTGTATATACTGTATTAAGGAGTGTCATGAAGAAATGTATATAACATACTTTTGAAATCTATTGATGCCACCAAGCAGCCGTCTTGGGAGTGCCAGGGATTATCTGTGCGAAGTGTTCAATGGGATCTTTTCCATTCTTCCATTCTCAAATTCAAGGGATAAGTGTTGATATATTTTAATGATATTTTTGAATACATTCAGAGGTTATTTGTCCTTTTATGGCTGGCGTAGAATTGTAATTTTGGTTTAAGCTACTAGTTTGGCATAATTATCTGCTAGAACATTTTTTGAGGGGCCTGGGTCTCAGTATGTATAATCACTTTCTATTGGTGTTATGTCTAGCATTGCTTCTGAAAGTTTCTTAGCGTGTCTAGCTTTGATGGGAGTTTCTGCAAAAATGAGAAACGCCCTGTGTTTCCAAAGTATTCCAAAGTTCTATAATACTCAAACCAAATCTGGCATCTATATACATTGGTCTTCTAGAATTGCCAAAACAAAATACCATGTATGGGTCGTTTAAGCCACAGACTTTTATTTTCCCATAGGTCTAGAGGCTGGGCATCCATTCACGGTGTNATCACTTTCTATTGGTGTTATGTCTAGCATTGCTTCTGAAAGTTTCTTAGCATGTCTAGCTTTGATGGGAGTTTCTGCAAAAATGAGAAACCCCCTGTGTTTCCAAAGTATTCCAAAGTTCTATAATACTCAAACCAAATCTGGTATCTGTATACATTGGTCTTCTAGAATTGCCAAAACAAAATACCATGTATGGGTCATTTAAGCCACAGACTTTTATTTTCCCATAGGTCTAGAGGCTGGGCATCCATTCACGGTGTCAGCACAGCTGGTTTCTCCTGAGCCTTTTGTCTGTGGCTTGTAGATGGCTGTGTTCTTGCTGAGTCCTCTTAGGATCTTTCCTTCCTGTGCTGGATTCCCTGGTGTCTCTTCCTCTTCTTACAAGGACTTAGCTTAGGGCTCCACCCTTATAACCTTAGTTAACCCCTAAGGAACCCTGTTGCCTGGTATAGTCACACTGAAGATTAGGATTTCAATGTAGGAGGTAGGGGCATATTTCAGTCTATAACACTTTCTATGTGATTGCTCTATAGTCTTTAGCTAGTTTAAAAGCTCTAGCAAATGCAATAAATTCTTGCATCTGGGCTGACTTTATCTCAGGAGAGGACTATATTCCAAGGAGAACATGAATAAGCCAGTTTCAGTTTTGAGGTAGGATTATCAATAAATAACTCTTGGTCAGGTTTCTCATGAGAGCCTCTAATAAAACTGAGTGCAGTGAAGAAAAACCCTGAGATCAGAGATTTATAACCACCCCCCCCCACCTCTGCTGGTGGGAATAGTTCCAAGATTCACGGTGCTATGGTGATAGATGGTAATGAGGGGGAGACACTAATGATCTCGCAAGAGGTTAATTAGCTGGCTGAAAATTGTTAAAGGTTCTCAGTCAGCAGAAATGTCTTTACTGAATGAAGAATCCAGAGGTCAACCAGGGAACCCAGAAAAGTTCAGTGGAAATATCAACAATTTCTGCAGCAGCACTCACTGCCCAAAGATGAGGGGATTAAGATTTTGTACCTAGGTGAGCCTGAGGATATATTAAGTGAAAGGTATTTGAAGGTATCAGAGAAGGCAATGGCACCCCACTCCAGTACTCTCATCTAGAGAATCCCACAGACAGAGGAGCCTGGTGGGCTGCAGTTCCATGGGGTCGCTGGGAGTCAGACACAACTGAACAACTTCACTTTCACTTTTCACTTTCATGCATTGGAGAAGGAAATGGCAACCCACTCCAGTGCTCTTGCCTGGAGAATCCCAGGGATGGTGGAGCCTGGTGGGCTTCCGTCTATGGGGTCGCACAGAGTCAGACACGACTGAAGCGACTTAGCAGCAGCAGCAGCATTTGAAGGTACATCTGAAATTGAGTTAAAATTACAATTCTTGGCCAGAATCCTCATGCACAAATACATAAAATAAGTTTTTGTCATGTGGGCAAACTACAAAAAACAGGTATTTAACACTTTTCTCTGGATTATAGAAGCCCTNGTCAGACACGACTGAAGCGACTTAGCAGCAGCAGCAGCATTTGAAGGTACATCTGAAATTGAGTTAAAATTACCATTCTTGGCCAGAATCCTCATGCACAAATACATAAAATAAGTTTTTGTCATGTGGGCAAACTACAAAAAACAGGTATTTAACACTTTTCTCTGGATTATAGAAGCCCTGTTCCTGTCAGGGCTCCTAGAAGGACAGGGTTTGTTCATATCTCAGAAAAACTTGGCACCTATTGTCTATAATATCCAGTTAAACACAGAAATATTATTAATGGGTGGTTTGTGAGGGATCTGTGATAAATTTGGATGGGCTTTAGTCTGTAGGAGAGTGTTTCCCTCTTCTTGGATAAGTCACACATTAAATAACAATCTGTTCTGGTAAATTGTAATTTGTCTTTTAGGATGCATGTTATTTTGTTTCTAAGGCTGAGAGCAAATAAACAAAATCTTTTTTATGGATTCCTTTGTTCTTTGAACAAAGTAGGAGATGGTGTACATGCTATATCAGAACCGAATCCCCCCACAATTTATATTTTTAATTTTTGATATGGGACCTAGGGAAAATTAAAGGGTATTTCAGTGAGCTGCTGGGTTTTGACTGTTCAGGTGCACTGCAGCCTTCTCCAGGTGAAAACAATAAGGTGTTGGCTATCCTATTCTGGAGGCACACTGAAAACTCCTGAGGAAGAATTCACACATGAAGCAAGTAGCTTTGGGAAGAATGCATGGTATTGGGGTTAAGTAGTAACAGTGAGTGAGAGATAATGGCTTTTCTGACAGGCCTGACAGGCTTTTCTGGAGAAAAATTAGTATCCTTATCTGTTTNTTTTATTGATGAGTCTGGCTTAGGGTTTGTCAATTTTGTTTAACTTCTCAAAGATATTTTTATTAATTTTTACCATTGTTTCTTTCATTTCTTTCTGCTTAGATCTTTGATTTCTTCCCTTCTACTAATTTTCAGGTCTTTTTTTTCTTTCTGTTTTTCCAGTTGCTTTAGGTGTAAAGTTTGATATTTTTCTTTTTCCTGAGGTAGGATTGTATTACTATAAACTTCCCTCTTAAGACTGCTTTTGCTACTTCCCATAAGTTTTGAGTTGTAGTATTTTCATTGTCATTTGTTTCCAGAAAAATTTGTATTTCCCTTTTGATTTTTTCNTTTCCAGTTGCTTTAGGTGTAAAGTTTGATATTTTTCTTTTTCCTGAGGTAGGATTGTATTACTATAAACTTCCCTCTTAAGACTGCTTTTGCTACTTCCCATAAGTTTTGAGTTGTAGTATTTTCATTGTCATTTGTTTCCAGAAAAATTTGTATTTCCCTTTTGATTTTTTCAGTTATCTGTTGGTTATTTAGAAACATGTTTAACCTCCATGTGTTTGTGTTTATCACAGTTTTTTTTTTCTTATAATTGGTATCTAGTCTCATAGAATTGTGGTTAGAGAAGATCCTTGATACAATTTCAATTTTCTTAAATTACTGAGGTTTGATTTGTGACCAAGATGTGGTCTATCCTGGAGAAAGTTCCATGTGCACTTGAGAAGAAGGTGTATTCTGCATTTGGATGGAATATCCTCAAGATATCAATGAGATCTACCTCATCTAATGTATCCTTTAAAAACTTTGCTTCCTTATTAATTTTCTGTTCTGATGATTTTTCCATTGGTGTGAGTGGGGTGTTAAAGTCTCCTATGATTATTGTCTTACTATCAATTTCTCCTTTTATGTTTGTTAGTGTTTGCCTTCTGTACTGAGGTGCTCTCATGTTGGGTGCATAGATATTTACAATTTTTATGTCTTTCTCTTGGATTGATCCCTTGATCATTATGTAGAGTCTTCCTTATCTTTTGTAATTTTCTTTATTTTAAGGTCTATTTTGTCTGATAAGATGATTGCTACTCCAGCTTTCTTTTGCTTTCCATTTGCATGTCTATTTGTTTCCTGAGGTCTAAGGTGGGTTTCTTGTAGGCAGCATATCATATTTTTGTATCCATTCAGCCAGTCTGTGTCTTTTGGTTGGAGCATTTAATCTATTTACATTTAAAATAATTATTGCAATATATTTTCTTATTATCATTTTCTTAATTGTTTGGGGTTGATTTTGTAGATCTTTTTTTTCTCTTGTATTTTTTAACTATGTAAGTCCGTTTAACATTTGTTGTAAAGCTGGTTTTGTGGTACTGAATTCTCTTAACTTTTGCTTGTCTGAAAAATTTTTGATTTCTCCATAAATTCTGNTTTTCTTATTATCATTTTCGTAATTGTTTGGGGTTGATTTTGTAGATCTTTTTTTTTTCTCTTGTATTTTTTAGCTATGTAAGTCCGTTTAACATTTGTTGTAAAGCTGGTTTTGTGGTACTGAATTCTCTTAACTTTTGCTTGTCTGAAAAGCTTTTGATTTCTCCATAAATTCTGAATGAGATCCTTTCCAGGTACGGTAATCTTGGTTGTAGATTTTTCCCTTTCAATACTTTAAATATATCCTGCTATTCCCTTCTGGCCTGCAGAGTTTATTCTAAAAGATCAGCTGTTAAGTGTATAAGGTTTCTCTTGTATGTTACTTGTTGCTTTGCCCTTACTTCTTTTAATATTCTTTCTTTGTGTTATTCTTTGTTAGTTTGATTAGTATGTGCCTTGGCATGTTTCTTCTTGAGTTTACCCTGTATAGGACTTTTTGTGCCTTTTTGACTTGATTGACTATTTCCTTTTCCATGTTGGGGAAATTTTCACCTATAATCTCTTCAAAAATTTTCTCATGCCCTTTCTTTTTCTCCACTTTTTCTGAAAATGAAAGTGAAAATCACTCAGTTGTGTCCAAATCTTTGAGACCCCATGGACTATACAGTCCATAGAATTCTCCAGCCCAGAAAACTGGCAGGGGTATCCTTTCCCTTCTCCAGGGGATTTTCCCAACCCAGGGATCGAACTCAGGTTTCCGGCATTGCAGGAGGATTCTTTACCAGTTGAGTCACAAGGGAAGCTTCTGGGACCATAGGCTTCTTCTTCTGGGACCCCCATTATTTGAATGTTGGTGCATTTGATATTGTTCCAGAGGTCTCTGAGGCTATCCTCAGTTCTTTACATTCTTTTTACTTTATTCTGCTCTTCAGAAGTTATTTCCATTTTATCTTCCAGCTCACTGATTCATTCTTCTGCTTCAGATATTCTGCTATTGATTCCTTCTAGCATATTTTTAATTTCAGTATTTATGTTGTCTTTGCATGTTTATTCTTTAATTCTTGAAGATCTTTGTTAATTGATTCTTGCATTTTCTCCATTTTGTTTCAAGGTTTTTGATCATCTTTACTATCATTACTCTGAAATCTTTTTCATGTAGTTTGCCTATTTCTTCTTCATTTATTTGGACTTCTGTGTTTCTAGTTTGTTTCTTCATTTTTGTAGTATTTCTCTGCCGTTTCACTGAATTTTTTTTTTCCTGAACTGACTGTGTTTGAAGTCTCCTTTTCCCAGGCTACATGTTGAATTCTTTCTTCCTTTTTGGTTTCTGCCCTCTAAGGTTGGTCCAGTGGTTTTTGTAAGCTTCTTACCGGGTGAGATTTGTGCTGAGGTTTTTTTTTTGTTTGTTTGTTTGTTACTTTATGTTTCCTCTGATGGGCAAAGTTGAATGAGGTAATAATCTTGTCTTCTGATGACCAGCTTTGTAGTTTTATTTTGTTTGTTGTTTAGATGGGAGCTATTGGTGGTTGGGTGATACCTGGTCTTGTATTACAGAAGTTTCCTTTGTGTGAATTCTCACTATTTAATACATCCTAGGGTTAGTTCCCTGTAGTCTAGGGTCTTGGAGTCAGTGCTCCCACTCCAAAATGTAAGAGCTTGATCTCTGGCCAGGAATGAAGATTCCACGAGTGGTTTGTTATGGCATTAAGTGAGATTAAAACAAATATCCAAAAATTAAAAAGCAAAGAAGAATCCCAGCAAATGGGAGTTACAAAATCAGGCAAAGAATAATTAAAATAATGGAATATACATGTATATATATATACACCAATCAGCAAATTCAAACCAGTCCAATAAATATAAAGTACAATAGACTGACCCAGCTTATAAGGAAATAAAAAATTATATATACCAATTAAGAACAAAACTAACTAAGGTACAAAGTGGAAAATGAAACTTAAGTAAGATGCTAAGTGTGGAATAAAGCAATGAAAACAAAACTGACAAATATGCTGAGAGGAGAGGAAAAAAGAAAAGAAAGAAAGAATAGGTATGCAAAATTAAATAGAGGTAGATGAAGAAGATTTACATATATTAAAGATAAATGCAAGGGGAAAAGAACAGTAAGAAAGGCAAACAAAGGAATAAAGGTAGAAAAATAGAATANAAATATGCTGAGAGGAGAGGAAAAAAGAAAAGAAAGAAAGAATAGGTATGCAAAATTAAATAGAGGTAGATGAAGAAGATATATTAAAGATAAATGCAAGGGGAAAAGAACAGTAAGAAAGGCAAACAAAGGAATAAAGGTAGAAAAATATAATAAGTTTAAAAAATAAAAATTATACAAAAGAGAAAAGATTTAAAAATGGAAGAAGAAAGAAGAAAAATAAAAGGATAACTCCACCAAACTGCAAAAGCCCAATGTAGATGCAGAGGTTTATGATAACAATAAAAAATATACCTGAATAATTTTTAGCAAATATTAAGCAAAATCAAAGCAGTCCAACAAATATAAAGTACAGTAGTTTGACCCCATGAACAAAGGGAACCTAAGCTTGTACCTACCAAAATAAAACTAACTAAAGAACAAACTGGGAAACAATACTAAAGCAAGGTGCCAACTGGGGAGTAAAGAAATGAAAATAAAACTGAGAAGTATATTGAGAGGAAAAAAAGAAAGACTAGATATGCAAGGTTAAATAGATGTATATAAGGAAGATATATATAGAGATATATATATAAAAGATTAACTGCAAGATGAAAAGAATAGTAGGAAAAGCAAACAAAAGAATAAATGTAGAAAAAGTAATCATAGGCTTAAAAAATTAAAAACAAACAAACAAAAAGAAACTCCCCAAAACTGAAAAGCCCAAGATAGTGTCAGAGGTTAATAACAACAAGAAAAAATATAACTGAGAAAAAAAAAAAAAAGATAGAGAGAGAGGAAAAAAAAGGTGAAAAGCTTAGTTAGATTTCATAGTGACAATAAAAATCAACTACTACAACAGAGAGGGTAAAAAAGAAAAAAAAAAATCCAAAAGAATCAACAAGACAAGTCAAAACATAAGAATAATAAATGTTTTTCTTGAGTCACTGCTGTCAGGGTCTTTCCCTCGCTGGAAGTCACTGTCCACTTTATCTCCCTAGGATGCCCTCTAACGCTGTGCTGATCTCTGGACCTTCTGTGAGGGCAGCTTAGATTCTAATCTGCACCTACTGCTCTGTATTCTTGCCTCCACTATTCACAGCCACTAGAACTAGTGCGTTTTCTTTTGTGGGAACTCTCAATGACTTTTTATATATTCCACAGACACAGAGTCTGCCTATTGATCTTGTGGATTTAATCTGAAGCTTGTACACCTGGTGGGAGGGTTTTGGGTCTTCCTTAGTCACATTGCCCCTGGGTTTCAATTGTGGTTTTATTTCCACCTCTGCATGTGAGTAGCCCACTGGGGTTTGGTCTTGAGGATGCCCTGGAGGACTTGNTATTGATCTTGTGGATTTAATCTGCAGCTTGCACACCTGGTGGGAGGGTTTTGGGTCTTCTTTAGTCACATTGCCCCTGGGTTTCAATTGTTTTATTTCCACCTCTGCATGTGAGTAGCCCACTGGGGTTTGGTCTTGAGGATGCCCTGGAGGACTTGGGTCTGCACCAGTGAGGGCCAGGTGTGGAGGTGGTGCAGCTGCTTGGGTCACAGAGTTTCTTGCAGCACCACCAGATACTCAGGGGAGTTGGCGACTAAGGCAGCAGGAAATACAATGCTCTAGAAGGGTGTAGCAACCAATATTGGCCAATACACTCCAGCATTCTTGCCTGGAGAACCCCCATCCCTGACAGAGAAGCCTGGCAGGCCACAGTCCATCGTCTAGAGGGTTGTAAAGAGTCAGACACTACAGAAGCGACCCTGCACACATAGGCACAAGACTCTTGGCCTGTGGCAGCTCTGCCTGAGTGAGAGCTGAGCATGAAGTTGGTGCAGCTGCTTGGCTTGTGGGGACCCTGGTGATGCCAAGTGTGCAGGGACACGGATTTCCTCCACAACAGGACTTATGGCCTTATCAGTCTTTTTTCAAGTCTCTTGTAGCTTGCAATCAAAAGGACTCTTTGGCCAGTCTTTCTCCAGAGCTCCATGCATTCAGGCACTTAGAAGGCTCCCTTCCCTGGGGTCTTTCTCTGTTGTTTGGCATGTCAGTCACATAGAGGGGCCTCCTGACTGAGGTCCTCTCTGTAGATCGGTGCATCGGGCACTTAAAGGGGCACCCTGGGTGGGGTACTGCTCTGTATTTCAGTGTGTCAGGCATTTGACGGGCCAGCCTCTCTATTGTTCAGCTGCTGATGCTGTCCTGTGGGGGGAGAGAGGCTATGGTGATGGCTCCACTCCCTACGCGTGACTCAGCAGCATCACCTTGTTTTCATGGTTGCCTGGCTTTCCTCCACAGCTGTTTCCCACCACAACTTCCTCCTTCACATCCCTTTGATCCATCTCTCCACAGTCAACAGCAGCCCTCACCTTGGGTTTGCTTGACAGTCCCTAAACTCCAGCTCCCAGCCACTGTGCCATCTAGGGTATGTATGACTGTGGCAAGAACTGTCTGACTTTCATTCCATTTAGGCTGCCACAGATCATCTGTTTCCCTCTCAGCCTTAAATGTTTCCCTTCTGACTCAGTCAATTGCCCTGATGTGGGGATCAGACCCTTGCTTCAGTTCCCCCACCCACTGAGGGCACGTCCAGTTCTACTAATACTCCTGTTTTCCCCCCAGTTCCTTCATCCTACTGAGTTTTGCATGGGTCTATATATATTTTCTGCTGCTCAAGTACTCCTGTCCACTCTCAGCTGGTGTTCTGGATGCACTTCTGTGTTTGAAGGTGAATTCCTGATATATCCATGGAGAGAGATGTATTCCACATCAACCTGCTCCTCTGCCATCTTGTCCCTCCTCCATTTACTCTTAATTAAGATATAAATTTAACAAAATTCCAGTTAGAATGCTGAACAAAAACTTTCCTTATTAGCATAATATATTCATGGGAATGTTTACATAGATATGTTAAGGGATTTTAAAGCTGGCATAATTAAAAGCTTGTGTATCTGGCAAATTGACAAAAAAGTAAGATTCAGTAAAAAAAAGTTATGTGTACTATTTATTTGATCATAAAGTAACATATACAATTGACAGAAATAAGGAGAACACTAAGTACACAATATTGACTAAGAGGCTAAGCTTTGGATAAAATATCATATTCATATGTAATTCTACAAGCCAAAATAAATTTTAATACATAAAACATGATATGTAAAAAAAAATAAGAATATTGGAAGCATATCAAATTGAAATCTTTCATAATAGAAAAACACAGGGCTTTCTGAAGACAGAAACAATAGGAACCAATAGATTGATGTACATGAATATGACTGACAAACAACGACAAAACTTCCAGCATAAAGTAAACAACAGCAGACAAAATTCAGAGAAATTATTTATAATATGAATCACAGGTTAAATAGGAATAAAATTGTCATATATGGAAGCAAATAAGTAGTGGTTAAAAGGCATGGTGGTGCAGTGATAAAGGATCTGCGTGCCAGTGCTGGAGACATGAGTTTGACCCCTGGGTCAGAAGATCCCTTGAAGTAGGAAATGGTAACACACTCCAGTATTCTTTCGTGGGAAAACCCATGGATAGGGAAGCATGGTGGGCTACAGTCCATGGGGTTGCAAAAAGATAGACAACTTAGAGACTAAACAGCAACAAAAGCATGCTCTTCTTGCCAGTCTGAAAACACTGGGTCAAATCTGAGCAACAACGGTAATTTGCTTTATTTCTCTGTGCTTACTTTTTCCTATCTAAAAATTAGGAATTAAATTAGCTATTTTACAAAAGATTTGTGAGCATTCAGTTCAGTTCAGTTGCTCAGTCGTGTCTGACTTTTTCTGACCCCATGAATCACAGCACACAAGGCATCCCTATCCATCACCAACACTCGGAGTTCACCCAAACTCATGTCCATAGAGTTGGTGATGCCATCCAGCCATCTCATCCTCTGTCGTTCCCTTCTCCTCCTGTTCCCAATCCCTCCCAGCATCAGGGTCTTTTCCAGTGGGTGAATTCTTCACAAGAAGTGGCCAAAGTATTGAAGTTTCAGCTTCAGCATCAGTCCTTCCAATGAACACCTAGGACTGATCTCCTTCAGAATGGACTGGTTGGATCTCCTTGCAGTCCATGGGACTCTCAAGAGTCTTCTCCAACACCACAGTTCAAAAGCATCAATTCTTTGTCACTCAGCCTTCTTCACAGTCCAACTCTCACATCTATACATGACCACTGGAAAAACCATAGCTCTGACTAGACGGACTTTTGTTGTCAAAGTAATGTCTCTGCTTTTGAATATACTATCTAGGTTGGTCTTAAGTTTCCTTCCAAAGAGTAAGTGTCTAATTTCATGGCTGCAATCACCATCTACAGTGATTCTGGAGACCCCAAAAATAAAGTCTAACACTGTTTCCTCTGTTTCTCCACCTATTTCCCATGAAGTGATGGGACCAGATGCCATGATCTTAGTTTTCTGAATGTTGAGCTTTAAGCCAACTTTTTCATTCTCCTGAGCATTAGATGTATTTTAAAATGGCTTACAGTGTTGAGCTTATAATAAGCAGTCAATGTCATCTATTAGAAAGACAAAAATTAAGTGGGAAAAGGACATGAATTGGCAATTCTGTTTTTTCTTTTTTTTTAACTAAAATAAGAAAGCAAATTCAGTTATTCTACTAGTCAGAGAAATATATTTTAAGATAAATACTATTTTCCAACTAAAATGAATAATACCTAGTTTCCCTGAGATTCTGAGGATAGATAGAAATGTGAAAAGTACAAGATAAGAGCATGTAAGGGGACCCAGATAATCACGATGGTGTGATCACTCACCTAGAGCCAGACATCCTGGAATGCGAAGTCAAGTGGGCCTTAGAAA
>SJYA01002207.1:764703-792218 GCA_006410615.1 Neotragus moschatus | reverse complement strand
TTCCAGAAAAACATCTATTTCTGCTTTATTGACTATGCCAAAGCCTTTGACTGTGTGGCACACAATAAACTGCAGAAAATTCTGAAAGAGATGGGAATACCAGACCACCTGAGAAACCTATATGCAGGTCAGGAAGCAACAGTTAGAACTGGACATGGAACAACAGACTGGTTCCAAATAGAAAAAGGAGTATGTCAAGGCTATATATTGTCACCCTGCTTATATAAATTATATGCAGAGTACATCATGAGAAACGCTGGGCTGCAAGAAGTACAAATTGGAATCAAGATCACTGGGAGAGATATCAATAACTTCAGATATGCAGATGACACCACCTTTATGGCAGAAAGTGAAGAGGAACTAAAAACCCTCTTGATGAAAGTGAAAGAGGAGAGTGAAAAAGTTGGCTTAAAGCTCAACATTCAGAAAACTAGGATCATGACATCTGGTCCCATCATTTCATGGGAAATAGATGGGGAAACAGTGGCTGACTTCATTTTTCTGGGCTCCAATATCAGTGCAGATGGTGATTGCAGCAATGAAATTAAGAGATGCTTACTCCTTGGAATGAAAGTTATGACCAACCTAGATAGTGTATTAAAAAGCAGAGTATTACTCTGCCAACAAAGGTCCATCTAGTCAAGGCTATGGTTTTTCCAATGGTCATGTATGGATGTGAGAGTTGGACTGTGAAGAAAGCTGAGTGCCGAAGAATTGATGCTTTTGAACTGTGGTGTTGGAGAAGACTCTTAAGAGTCCCTTGCACTGCAAGAAAATCCAACCAGTCCATCCCAAAGGAGACCAATCCTGGGTGTTCATTGGAAGGACTGATCTAAAGCTGAAACTTCAATACTTTGGCCACCTCATGTGAAGAGCTGACTCATTGGAAAAGATCCTGATGCTGGGAGGGATTCGGGGCAGGAGGAGAAGGGGACAACCGAGGATGAGATGGCTGGATGGTATCAGTAATTCAATGGACGTGAGTTTGGGTGAACTCTGGGAGTTGGTGATGGGTAGGGAGGCCTGACATGCTGTGATTCATGGTCACAAAGATCAAACATGACTGAGCAACTGAACTGAACTGAACTGAACTGAAGGGAATGTAATATCTTCAGTGGCAACTGTTGTTTGCTTATCCAGAATTTCTCCTTCTCTGGATATTATCATGTTTTATTTTTGTTTGTTTGTTTGTTTTTAACACAATTGCACTTTTAAAAAAGAGTAGCCTATTTGCAAACTAGTCAGGATCAAAGAACCAGAGTTCAGAGCATGAGTGAGAGACATCTGAGCTTATCGTCTGAAATCCTGGACAAGGTGCCTGTGGAATTTAAACTTAAATGCTTTATTTTTGAGAGTTAGAATATCTCAAATCCCTGGTGTACAGATGGTAAAGAATTTGTCTTCAATGCAGAAGACCTGGGTTTGATCCCTCGGTCAGGAAGATTCCCTGGAGAAGGGAACGGCTACTCACTCCTTTACTCTTCTTGCTTGGAGAATTCTATGGACTGAGGTACCTAGTAGGCTCTAGGGTCCCAAAGAGATGGACACGACTAAGTGACTAACACTTTCAAATTTTCAATTGCTTAAATAAGCTTTATTGCTTTAATCAGATAAGTTGGATTTTGTCACTTATTTCTAGAACATTCACAAAATATTTAGAACTTAATAGTTGAAGTTAAGGTGGAGTAATAAAAAACTAACATACTGGAATGATGAACAGAAAGAACAAAGACTTATTGTGCTGAGGTAAGCTTAGAACATGTTAGAAGCCATAAAGGTTAAAGCGTGGACAAACACTAAGGCTTATTTCTAAGACACAGAAATTCCCAAGTTGGGTTCCCCATAAAAAGAGAAAAAGGCAAACAAAACAATCAAACTATGAATCAATAAAAGAATAATTGCAGCTAGGCAATCCAAGGCTGGTATGACAGCTTTTTATCTTATATTAATTATATAGTAAAATATATTAGCTTGTGAGATGCATTTGAGCCATTTTTTATGAACACACTTCCCATAACTATCAAAATTATTCACTGAAGTATGCTAAATCAGACTTGAAGCTCCATTAGGTAATGTCTCATAACCACCTAATATATGTCCAATATCTATTACAATTTAGTAGAATTGTGATTTTTCAAATGTGATACTCTTAATTAAATATTCAAAATTATACATAGCTCAGTAGTTAATATTTCCTTTTACTAATTCTTTTGCTCATGTATATTGTAATGTCAATGACGATGTTATAATCACAGTCAAAATGCAACTCATTTCCCAAAACATGACTTGAAAGAATAAAACAGATGAATTGTTAAATGGTGCATCTTTTAATTGGCCCTATTTATGTCTTAATAATAACATCTATTATTTATATTGCTATTGTATGCAATTTAAATAATGGATATATGAAAAGCATAGATATTAGTACACATGGATTTAGACGTGATTGTAAGGTTTTCCTTTTATATTAGAACTCCTTTTCAAATGGAAGGTTTTTTGGAGTATGTTACTGTTTAATCACTTGTATTTTAACTGTTNTGCATCTTTTAATTGGCCCTATTTATGTCTTAATAATAACATCTATTATTTATATTGCTATTGTATGCAATTTAAATAATGGATATATGAAAAGCATAGATATTAGTACACATGGATTTAGACGTGATTGTAAGGTTTTCCTTTTATATTAGAACTCCTTTTCAAATGGAAGGTTTTTTGGAGTATGTTACTGTTTAATCACTTGTATTTTAACTGTTCTAAAAGTAAAATGGAGGCTTATCAATGTACATTAAAAATAAAATTAAAAATGGTGATTTTTCCCTTTCTTCTTTGTCTTGGAAAACATTTTCCACCTATATGGGCTGCCCAGCAATGTGTTTAGAATTTGTCAAGAGATAAAACTATTGACCAGGTATCATTTAGAAAGGATTTAAAATGTATGTTCAGAGTCTCAAACACATTAATCAGAAATATTCAACTACAAAGAAAGAAATATCTTACTGTATTCTAGAACTTAAATTGAGTAGTTGACCAAAATATTTCATTTGTTTCTGTAAATGATTATCATATAGTAAGATGATTAATATCACCTTTAAGGTGAATAATTATGGGATTTTTAAATAATCACTGTATACATTTTTAAAGCAGAAAATTGTATATTCATAGATAATTTGCTAAGTTAGTAACAAAATGATTATCTGATAGCAAAGCATTACTTCAAAGAGTGCACCTGAAGAATATGTAATATATGTTTTCATTTGGGAAAGAAGAGATGCTAATTTTCAAAATAAAGGTAGTAAAGTGAAGCATAAAAATTTAAACAGAAATAATATAAAGAAACTCATATGTATTAAACAGAGGGAAGTTTAAATACTTTAGCATGAAATACAATTTTTTAAAGCATAGCTTTTTTTCTCATAAGTGTTATTCTCAGATGTTTGAAATGTAACAGAGAAAAATAGCCCTCAAATAATGTTCAAATAAAATTTTATGTGTTCTGAAATAGAGTTATATGCTGTATGGAACTGATTGAAGTCTAATGAATTCTGTAATATTTAATGCCTTATTTTAATTTTCCCTACTCATACTTAATATTCAAAATCACCTCACTGATAAATCTCAACTTGTATAAGATAACTCATTATATAGTAATATGAATGATAATATGATATAGCATTGTTATATCTATGAGAAAATGAAAGAAAATTCATTGACTGCTGATGTATTCATTGAACAGTGTAGAGACTAATAATTCCAAAAGTTTAGCTGCCAACTACAGGGTATTGCCTGTCTCAAGAAATATCTTCTGGAAGAAGAGATTCATGAGCAAGTCTTCCAGTCATACACTTAAATTTCTTTTTAAATTCTGTAAGACATCTTTGTAGCAGAATAGGGCATTTTTCATATTTTAAGTGTTAGAGATTACAATGGGAATTCCATTTGTTGTTCCATACACTGCATGAGAAGAAAAAAATAAATGTTAATATGGCCAATGTATTTATCTCTTTCAACTCACATAGTAGTACACTCTTTAGTATTTGCATGATAAAACTAGTTGTAAGGGATACTTGAGAGAGCCTTATTAAGACTGCATACATGCTAAGACCCTTTAGTTGTGCTTGACTGTGCAACCCCACAGATTGCAGCCGGCCACGTTCTTCTGACCATGGGATTCTCCAAACAAGAGTACTGGAATGGGTTGACCACTCTTCCTCGAGGGAATGTTCCTGACTGGACTGCTGCTGCTACTGCTAAGTCACTTCAGTTGTGTCCGACTCTGTGCAACCCCATAGATGGCAGCCCACCAAGCTCCCCCGTCCCTGGGATTCTCCAGGCAAGAACGCTGGAGTGGGTTGCCATTTCCTTCTCCAATGCATGAAGGTGAAAAGTGAAAGTGAAGTCGCTCAGTCGTGTCCAACTCTTAGCGACCCCATGGACTGCAGCCCACCAGGCTCCTCTATCCAGGAGATTTTCCAGGCAAGAGTACTGGAGTCGGGTGCCATTGTCTTCTCTCCTGACTGGACTATGACTAGCTAAATCAATAGAAAGCATTTTTATTTCATGGACATAGATTAAGACTCTAGTAATTTTAACCCGGGCTTCCAAGGCTGCGCCTGTGGTAAAGAATTCATTTGCCTGACAGTGCAGGAGATGTAGGAGGGGCGGGTTCAATCCCTGGGTTGAGAAGATAACTTAGAGTACAAAATGGGGACCCACTCCAGGATTCTTGCCTGAGAAATCCCATGGACAGAGAAGCCTGGAGATCTACAGTCTGTGGGGCTGCAAAAAGTCAGGCATGACTGAATGATTATTTACATGATTTGATGAAGTTTAAGAAACTAGTCACATTTTAAAGCATAGCCAGTAGGCATATAACCTAGTTTTCATATGTTTTATGAAAATATAGAATCTGTGTGGGTCTGGAATAACTCTAATTGATTTTTCAATCACTTAATTTTTAGACGTGCTCATGGTTGGTTAATCAATCAGCAGTCATAAATCAGTGTTAATAAACAGCTTTTACTAAGCTCCTGACACTAATTTGTTACTTGTTATTTCCTCCAGAGTAGCTTAGATCTCACTCTTGCCAAATGGATTGAATGACAAATTTGGAAAGAAATGTATGAAACAAATTTTCTCAGTGAATCTGTTAGTAATTTTTATCATGAAGTTGAGTAATTTGCTCTAAAAGATATCTTGGATAGCCAAAGAAGGTTAAATTATGTCAATCATTTGACTTTGTGTCATGAACAGATACAAAAGTATTCTTCCTGACTCTAACCATGGGATAGAAAGTTTTGGTAAAATATGAAAAATGTTAAAAATTCAGTATTTTTTTAAGATTAACTTTAGCTTAAGTGAAAAGTCCATTTTATTCAAATTCCAAGCAAGATCAAATAAACTAAGAGCCCACGGTATTCATTCAATGTTGGTGTATATATTGAGTGGATTATAGAAGCCTGAATAGTCTTGCTTTCATAGCCATGTAATAACAGAAAAATATATATATAGAGAGAGAGAAGTTAATTCTCCTCAATAAAGTGTCAAAAAATCTTTATTTTTTCCAAATTATATTTAGACTCACATGGAGAAATTTAGATTTGTGTTAGTAGGGTCTTCTCAGAGGATGACTAATTTGAATATCATAAGCTCAATCAAAATTATTTTCTTTTATTCTCTGTTTGTACTATATAACTGTGCCAATTTATCCCATATTGAAATCTTCAGGTCACATTTGACAGTTTACTTTCCTTGCTGCTGCTGTTGTTGCTGCTGCTGCTAAGTCGCTTCAGTCGTGTCTGACTCTGTGTGACCCCAGAGATGGCAGCCTACCAGGCTCCCCCCGTCCCTGGGATTCTCTAGGCAAAAATACTGGAATGGATTGCCATTGCCTTCTCCAATGCATGAAAGTGAAAAGTGAAAATGAAGTTGGTCAGTCGTGTCTGACTCTTAGCTACTCCATTGACTGCAGCTTACCAGGCTACTCTGTCCATAGGATTTTCCAGGCAAAAGTACTGGAGTAGGGTGCCATTGCTTTCCTTAAAGCTATCTAATTGATCATGAGTCCTGTGAGTCTAGCTTTGAATCTTAGTTCTATTATTTTTGCCTCCAATCTACCATCATTAATATACTCAAAATCTTTACCCATCTTTTCATTAGAGAATTTTAATAACTGTTAATTTATTGTTTACAGTTTTTCATTTCTTCATTGTGTATTCCATATGTTTTTAAAAACATAATAAACACTGATATCAATTTGTTTACTGTGCTCTCAAACTACATCAAAAACTTTGTGGCTTAACAAAACATTTACTAAGCTTTGACTGTTGATTAGTTGAGTAGTATTTCTAGTCTTGTTATGGTAGTGGTACTCAGTCCTGTCCAACTCCTTGTGATCCTATGTACTGTAACCCACCAGGCTCCACTGTTTATGGGAGTTTCCAAGCAATACTGGAGTGGCTCTCCATTTCCTACTTCTAGGGATCTTCCAGACTCAGGGATTGCACATGCATCTTCTGCATCTCCTATATTGGTAGGCATATTCTTTATCAAGGAGCCACCAAGGAAGCTGTTTCTGGTCTGGATCTGATTGGATGAGAATTTTTGGATTCTCTCCTGCATCTGTTTAAGGTGGAAGATCAGCTGGTAGTTCTAAGATTTAGGATGGCCTTGTTCACCTGTCTGATGTCTAGCAGGCCATGTTGGCTTTTATCCCCTGGCATCAATTAAAAGATTCCTAAAGCAACAGAGAATGGCATCCCTACTATGCAAACATTTTCTTTTTGGCCTAATTCACTCAGATGGCCCATCCAGATTCACAGAGTTGGAAAGAGATGAGGCCAGGAGAAAGATACAACCTCAGATATGTAGATCATACCATCCTAATGGCAAATAATGGAGTGAAACTAAAGAGCCTCTTGATGAAAGTGAAATAAGAAAGTGAAAAATCTTGCTTAAAACTCAACATTAAAAAAACTAAGGCCATGTCATATGGTCCCATCACTTCATGGCAAATCAGTGGGGAAACAATGGTAATAGTGACAGATTTTTTTTCTTGGGCTCCCAATTCACTGTGGACAGTGACTGCAGCCATGAAATTAAAAGATGCTTATTCATTGGAAGAAAAGCTATGACGAATTTAGACAGCATAGTAAAAAGCAAAGACATCACTTTGCCAACAAAGTTCCACTAGTCAAAGCTATGGATTTTCCAAGAGTCATGTACAGGTGTGAGAGTTGGACNCATGAGATATTTAAAATAGTCAAGCTCATAGAAGAAATACACAAACCCCAGTGGTTACCAGGGGCCGGGAGGAGGTAAAAATGGAAAGATAAATTGGCAGAAGGTTTTAGTTTTGCAAGATAAATAATTTCTAGAGACCTGTACAACAATGTGCCTATAATTTACCTTCTTTATATATTTTTCAGACTGTCATATAGTTATAATCAGAAAATATGTAGCCTTTTCAGATAGGTTTCAGTCACTTACCAATATGCCTTTAAAGTTCCTCCACATCATTTTATATTTTGATAGCTCACTTATTTTTATTGATAATAATATTTATACATGAATATGCCACAGTCTTTATTCATCTATTGAAATACATCTGGGTTTCCTCAAAATTTTGGCAATTGTGAATAAAACTACCAAAATATCTGTGTACAAGTTTTNTTCAGTCACTTACCAATATGCCTTTAAAGTTCCTCCACATCATTTTATATTTTGATAGCTCACTTATTTTTATTGATAATAATATTTATACATGAATATGCCACAGTCTTTATTCATCTATTGAAATACATCTGGGTTTCCTCAAAATTTTGGCAATTGTGAATAAAACTACCAAAATATCTGTGTACAAGTTTTTGTGAGGATGTAATTTGTAACTCATTTAGAGTATAATATCAAGGAGCATAATTGCTGGATTGCGTGGTAAGACTATATTTAGCCTTATAAGCTATTGTCAAGTGTCTTACAATTAGATATATCAATTTGTATTCTAACAGCAATGACTGAGGATTCTTATTCCTTCACACCCTTGAATGTGTTACTGTCAGTGTCTTGGGTTTTAGTTTTTGTAATAGGTGAATAGAATTACTTCATTGTGTTAACTTTCAATTCCTTGTGATATACTATAGTAAGCATTTTATCTGTAGAGCAGTCTTTCTGATGAGATATGTGCTCAGATATTTTACCTATTTTAAATTTGATTTTTATTGTTAAACTTTAAGATTTGTCTATTTTGGATATCATTTCTTTACCAAGGTTTAGAAAGGATTTTCTTACAAAATTTTCTACCAGTCAGTCTTTCTTTGTTTATATTCTAACAGCGATCTTTGCAGAATATAAGTTTTTAGTTTTAATAGAATCCAACTTATCATTTTTATCCTTTTATGGTTCATGCTTTTGATATTTCATCAAACAACAGCAACAACAACAAACCATCACTAAATCCAAAGTCTCCTAAACCTTCTCCTGTTTCCTTTGTCAACTTGCAAATGGGTGCTCGCCAAGAGCGTTTGCCAGTAACTGAGCAACAACAAAGCCATTTGCCATCTGCCTCTGTGGAGACTGAACCCTGTACTACTGCAGCTGCTGATCTTCAACACCTGCTGAAGGGAATTCATAGTAAAAAGTAAGACACACTTTGCTCCAGGGAAACTGGTATAGCAAGTCTTCAGATAGATATCTTCAAGAACTGATTTCATGATTCCAATCCTTGAATCTTTTCATAACTAGAAAAATACTAAATTCCCTATGGTGACATCAGCTCATTGTGACTAGCAGAAAACTTTTGCAAAGTAAGCCAATGATTTCATTGAACTCCCCCTTCAACAAGGTCTTGCATGTTGACCTTCCACCACTGCCTCTTTGGTGCAGTCTCTCAGAGCTATCTGAGGTGTTGTCTCCTTGGCTAGAGTCCTCTCACAACTTGCACATCATGCATCTTTTTAGTCTATATCTTGCAGACATTTTATATTTCACATGTAGGTCTCTTGTCCTTATTTAAAAAGGTTTGTTTGTGCTAAAACATATATAATCTNGAGCTATCTGAGGTGTTGTCTCCTTGGCTAGAGTCCTCTCACAACTTGCACATCATGCATCTTTTTAGTCTATATCTTGCAGACATTTTATATTTCACATGTAGGTCTCTTGTCCTTATTTAAAAAGGTTTGTTTGTGCTAAAACATATATAATCTTTTGTTTGAGATTTTAGTCATTACACTGATTACATTCACAAAGCTCAACCATACCCACTACTTGCAAAAGCACTTTTACTCTAAACGATCCAAATGGACACTTCGTACTCATTAAGAAACAAATCCCTATTTCCCCGGCTCACAGCCAGTTGTTGTTGTTTAGTCACTAAGTCATGTCTAATTCTTTGCGACACCATGGACTACAGTCAGACTTCTCTGTTCTTCAGTATCTCCCAGAGTTTGCTCAAATTCATGTCCATTGAGTCAGTGTCCATTTTTGTTGTTGCTTTTCAGTCACTCGGTTGTGTCTGACTCTTTGTGTCTGACCATCTGTGACCAGCTATTTAACCATCTTATCCTCTGCCATTTCCTTCTCCTCCTGCCTTCAGTCTTTCCCAGCATTTTAGTCTTTTTTAATGAGTCAGCTCTTCAATTCAGGTGGCCAAAGTATTGAAACTTCAGCTTCAGCATTTGTCCTACCAATAAATATTCAGACTTATTTTCCTTTAGGATTGACAGGTTTAATCTCTTTGCAGTTCAGGGACTCTCAAGAGTCTTTTCCAGCATCACACTTCAAAAGCATCAGTTCTTTGACACTCAACCTTCTTTGTGGTCCAATTCTCACATCCCTACATGACTATTGGAAAAACCATACCTTTGACTAAATAGAACTTTGTCAGAAAACTGATGTCTCTGCTTTTTAATACACTGTCTATGTTTGTCACTTTTTTTTNAAAGTATTGAAACTTCAGCTTCAGCATTTGTCCTACCAATAAATATTCAGACTTATTTTCCTTTAGGATTGACAGGTTTAATCTCTTTGCAGTTCAGGGACTCTCAAGAGTCTTTTCCAGCATCACACATCAAAAGCATCAGTTCTTTGACACTCAACCTTCTTTGTGGTCCAATTCTCACATCCCTACATGACTACTGGAAAAACCATACCTTTGACTAAATAGAACTTTGTCAGCAAACTGATGTCTCTGCTTTTTAATACACTGTCTATGTTTGTCACTTTTTTTTTTATTATTTCATGGATGCATTTCTTGTCCACAATGATTTTTGAGCCTAAGAAAATAAAATTTGTCATTGTTTACACTTTATCCCCTTCTATTTGCCATAAAGTGATGAGACTGGATTCCATGATCTTAGTTTTTGTTTGTTTTTGTTCTTTTTAATGTTGAGTTTTAAACCAGCTTTTCATTCTCCTATTTCAAATTCATCTAGAGGCTCTTTAGTTCCTCTTCCTTTTCTGCCATTAGAGTGGTATCATCTGCCTATCTGAGGTTGTTGATATTTCTCCAGGCCATCTTAATTACAGCTTGTGATTCATCCCTAGACTGGCATTTCACATTATGTACTCTGGATTTTTGTTGTTGTTCTTCAGTCACTTGGTTGTGTCTGACTCTTTGTGACCCCATGCACTGCATCGTGGCCAGAGTTCTCTGTCCTTCACTATCTCTCAGAGTTTGCTCTAACTCATTCCATCAAGTCTATGATGCCATCCAACCATCTCATTCTCCATTGCCCCCTTCTTCTCCTGTCCTCAATCTTTCCCAGGATTAGGGTCTTTTCCAGTGAGTCAGCTCTTTCCATCAGGTAGCCCAATTATTGGAGCTTCAACTCAGCATCAGTTCTTCCAATGAATATTCAGGTTTGATTTTCTTCAGGATTTACTGGTTTAATCTCCTTGCAGTTCAGAGACTCTCAAGAGTCTTCTCCAGCACCTCAGTATGAAAGCATCAGTTCTTCAGTGATCAGCCTTCTTTGTGGTCCAACTGTCACATGAATGTTGGAAAAACCATAGCTTTGACCAGATGGACATTTGTCAACAAAGTGATGTCTTTGCTTTTTAACATGCAGTCTAGGTTTGTCATAGCTTTTCTTCCAAGGAGCAAGTGTCTTTTAATTTCATGGCTGCAGTCACCATCTGCAGTGATTTTGGAGCCTAAGAAAATAAATTCTGTCACTGTTTTCACTTTTCCCCCATCTATTTGCTGTGAAATATGGGACGAGATGCCATGATCTTCATTTTTTGAATGTTGAATTTTAAGCCAGATATTTCACTCTTCCATTTCACCTTCATTAGGAGTTTTATGCTTTCTGCCACTAGGGTGTTATCATGTACTTTGCATAGAAGTTAAATAAGCAGAGTGACAACATACAGCCTTGTCACGCTCCTTTCCCAATTTTGAACCTGTCAGTTGTTCTAACTGTTGCTTCTTGACCTGCACACAGATTTCTCAGCAAACAGGTAGGAGGTCTGGTACTCACATTTCTTTAAGAATTTTCCACAGTTTGTTGTGATCCATGCAGTCAAAGCCTTCAGTGTAATCAATGAAGCAGTATCCTCTAATTTACTTCATATCTCTATCTGTTTGCCTATTCTCAGTTCAGTTCAGTCATTCAGTCATGTCCGACTCTTTGTAACCCCATGGACTGCAACATGGCAGGCTTTGGCATGCATCACCAGCTCCTGGAGCTTATTCAAATTCATGTCCACTGAGTCAGTGATTCCATCCAACCATCTCATCCTCTGTAGTCCACTTCTCCTCCCACCTTCAATCTTTCCCAGCATCAGAGTCTTTTCCAATGAGTCAGTTCTTCGCATCAGGTGGCCCAAATATTGGAGTTTCAACTTCAGCATCAGTCCTTCCAATGAATATTCAGGACTGATCTCCTTATGGATGGACTGGTTGGATCTCCTTGCAGTCCAAGGGACTCTCAAGAGTCTTCTCCAACACCACTGTTCAAAAGTATCAATTCTTTCGTGCTCAGCTTTCTTTATAGTCCAACTCTCACATCCATACATGGCTACTGGAAAAACCATAGTTTTCATTAGATGGACCTTTGTTGGAAAAGTAATGTCTCTGCTTTCTAATATGCTGTCTATGTTGGTCATTCATATACCTGGGTTGATAAAACATTTATCCTTTCATTTCTAGCTTATTTTACTATGCTATTTCATTTAGCATAGTATTTTCAAGGTTCATCAATGCTGTCACATGTATCAGAAACTGAGTAGTATCCCATTTCATGTTTACATCATATCGTTTATCTACTCATCTAATGGAAACATGGGTTGTATCTATCAAAATTTGAATAATGCTTCAATAAACATTTTTATACCAATTCAAGTTCCTCTTTTCAATTTTGGGGTTATATGCTTAGGAGTAGAATTACTGGTAATTTCATTTAGCTTTCGGAGGAAGCAACAAATTTTTCAGTAACGGCTACATTTTAAATTTTTACCAGCAATTTAAGAAGATTCTAATTTCTCTACATTCTTATTAACATTTGGTATTTTAATTTTTTTCATTATAATCCTCCTATTATCTCATGATGTTGATATGTATTTCCCACATAACTAATAATGTTTAGCATTTTCAGTATGTGTATTGACCATTTGTTTATTTTCTTCAGAAACATGTCTATTTAACATCTTTACCCATTTTTTAACATGGAGTTTTGTCTCTTTAGTTTTTGTACCATATAATCTCTTTATATATTCTGGCTATTTCACTAATAAGATATGTAACTTGCAAATATTTTCTCTCATAGTATAGGTTGTCTTTTCATTGTCTTGATAATTTCAAGAAATATACAATTTAATTTTAAGAAAGTCAAATTTATTTTATTTTATTTTATTTTGTCTTGTATGAATTTATGCTCTGTGAAATAATTCTTCACCACATATAAATTTATGAGAGTTTATCCTGACATATGTTTCTGAGAGTTTTATGGAGCATGTGTGTGTGTGCTCAGTCATGTCCAACTCTTTGGGGCCCCATGGACTGCACTCCACCAGGTTCCTCTGTCCGTGGAACTTTCCAGGCAAGAATACTGGAGTGGGTAGCCATTTCCTTCTCCTGGGGATCTTCCTAACCCAGGAAGCAAAGCCATATCTCCTATGTTTCCTTCATTAGTAGGCGGAGGATTCTTTACCATTGAGTCCTCTGGGAAGCCTGAAAGTTTATAGCATTTAGCTCTCATAATTAGATCGCTGATTCATCTTGATTTCTATATATGACATGAAGTAGCATTCCACTGTCATGTTTTTCCATGTGAATATCCAATTGTCCCATATTCTTTGCTAAAAAGACTATTCTTCCAGTTTAGCATATTTGTCAAAAACTAAGTATAGGTGTGTGGATTTATTTCCGGACTCACAATTTTTTACCATTAACCCATTGGTCTGTTTCTCTGTCAGTAGTACATCACTTTGGTTACTTCAGCTTTATGGTAAATTTTGAATTCATGTAGTGTGAGTTTTCTATTTGTGTTTTTAATCTTCAGTGTAGTTATTCAGAGCCCCTTCAAATTCCATATGAATTTGAGGATCAACTTTCTTACTGCTGCAAATGATTGTTGGAGTTTTGATATAAACAGTATGGAAGCAACAGAGTGCTTTGAATACTGCTGTCATTTTGACAGTTTAAGTATTCTTATCCATGAAACTGAATAAATTTTTCCATTTATTTATGTTTTTTTAAATTAGTTGGTTAGAAATGTTTTGCAGTTTTCAGTATATAAGATTTTGACATTCTTGGTTAAAGTTATTTCTAAATATTTTATTCTTTTTGCTCTTATTGCAAGTGGGAGTTCTTTCTTAATTCTCTTGTCAAAGAGTTTATTGCCAGTGTATAAAAACTCAACTGATTTTCATATATTGGTCTTGTACCCTGCAATTTGTCTGAACTTATTTATTAGCTTGAGTTGTTTTCTTATTGATTCTTTGGAATAATCTTCATATGGGATTTTTTTCATCTTCATATTGAGATCATTCTTTCCTTACTTTCCAATTTGTGTGACTTTTATTTATTTTTCTTGTCTAATTGCTCTAATTGGAGCTTCTAGTATAAAGTTGAATAGCCATGGTAAAAGTAGGTACCCCGTTCCTGATCTTATGGGGTGACATTCAGTCTTTCACCATTGGGTATGAGGCTAGCTGTAGGCTTTTAATAAATGCTCTATATCATATTAAGGAAGCCCCTTTCTATTCCTCGTTGTCAGAGTGCTTTTATCACAAGTGGATGTTGGATTTTTTAAATGCTTCTTGTGCTACAGTTGATACAGAGACAATCATATGCACTGCCACTCCTCACCATTCAATTAATGTAGCATCTTATTCTGACTGATTGTCTTACATTGATCTATCTTTACATCCCTGCAATAAATTGGTCAGGGTGTATAACCTTTTTCATATGCTACTGAATTTGGTTTCTTCATCTTTCGTTGAGGATTAGTTCACCTAAAATCATAAGGGACATTGGCCTATAATTTTCTTTCCTTGTGATGCCTTTGATTTGCTTTGGGTTCAGTGTAATCATGGCCTGATAAAATGAATTAAGAATTGTCCCCTTTCTTGAAAGTTTGAGTGTTATTTTTCTGTTTTTCATTTAATTCACCAGTAAATCTGACCAGTCCTAGACTTTTCTTTGTTGGAAGTTTTTAATTACTAATGTCATTTTTTAATTTGTTTTAGATATGTTAAGATTTTCTAGCTACTAGAATTAGCTTAGATCATTTATGTGTCTCTAAGTATTTGCTTATTTCATTTATTTAATTTGTTGGTATTCAATTCTTCATCAAATTTACTAATAGTATTTGATTATTTCTGAATTGTTGCTAATAATGTTTCCACTTTTCATTTATGATTGCAGTTATTTGTCTCTTCAGATTTTCCTTTGTCAGTCCAGCTAAATGTTTGACAATTGTGTTCACCATTTCAAAGCACNAAATAATCATCTATTTTATTGAGAAATAATTACACTCATTAAATCATGTCAGGATGATTTACATGTAATTAACCTACTTTGAGCACCATCTAAAAAATATAAGTTTCCCGAAGACCACCTACTGGTAAAAGCAACAAGTGTTTTATTTAACTTTTAAAAACCAAAGGAACCTACCACAATATTGTAAAGTAATTAGACTCTAATTAAAAATATAAAAGCCAAAACATTTGGCTTAGTTGGCAATCAATATTCAAAGCAAAGCAGAATTCTTATCACTTGTTTCAAAGATTTCTTCTAGAATCAGCAGTCTTAAAAATACAACTGTTGAAACTGTGTAACTCAGATAGGTACTTGAACTCACTTGTGAAGACTTGAACCCAAACAAAACACAGACTGGGACTTGAACTAATGATCTTTTAACTGAGATCACACTTGGTCTCAGGACTTCATGAAGCTCAGGTTCTTGATGGCTCATCACAGAAAGAATTCAGTGATAGACTGAGTAGTAGATAAAAAGTGGATTTATTTAGAGAGAAACATACTCCAGAAACAGAATGTGGGTCACCTCAGAAGGCAAGAATGCCACCAGGGTATGAGAGTGTCAGGTTTTAGAGGGGTGGGTAACTTCATAGGCTAATGAGTATCAGGAATAGTCAGTATTTGGGGGAAAGAGTGGGGCTTTCCAGAAATTGGGCCACCACACAATCTTTATGGTTATGGATCTTTATGGTTGGCCTCAGAACTCAGCAATGGCTGCAGGACTGAAATGATCAGTTTTCATTTCAATCCCAAAGAAGGGCAATGCTAAAGAATGTTCAAACTACCACATAATTGGATTAATTTCACATATGAGTGAGATAATACTCAAAATCCTTCAAGCTAGGCTTCAACAGTATGTGCACCAAGAACTTTCAGATATACAAACTGGATTTAGAAAAGGCAGAGGAACCAGAGATGAAATTGCCAACATCTGCTGGATCATAGCAAAAGCAAGAAAATTCCAGAAAATCTGCTTCATGAACAATGCTGAAGCATTTGACTGTGTGGATTGCAACAAACTGAGCAAAATTCTTAAAGAGATGGAAATATCAGACTACCTCACCTACCTCTTGAGAAACCTGTATGTATGTCAGGTCAAAAAGTGACAGTTAGAACTGGACATGGATCAGTGGACTGGTTCAAAATTGGGAAGTAAGTATATCAAGGCTGTATATTGTCACCCTGCTTACTTAATTTATATGCAGAGTACATCATGTGATATCCCAGACTGGATGAAGCACAAGCTGGACTCAAGACTGCCAGGAGAAATATCAGCAACCTCATATAGGCAGATTCAGCAGTCTAATGGCAGAAAGCAAAAAGAAACTAAGGATCCTCTTGATGAAGGTGAAAGAGAAGAGTGAAGATTCTGGCTTAAAACTCAGCATTCAAAAAACTAAGAACATGGNTCCCAGACTGGATGAACCACAAGCTGGACTCAAGACTGCCAGGAGAAATATCAGCAACCTCATATAGGCAGATTCAGCAGTCTAATGGCAGAAAGCAAAAAGAAACTAAGGATCCTCTTGATGAAGGTGAAAGAGAAGAGTGAAGATTCTGGCTTAAAACTCAGCATTCAAAAAACTAAGAACATGGCAGCTTGTCCCATCACTTCATGGCAGATAGATGGGGAAACAATGTAAACAGTTGCAGACTTTATTTTCTTGGGCTGAAAAATCACTGCAGATGGTGACTGCAGCCAGGAAATTAAAAGGCACTTGCTCCGTGGAAGAAAAGCTATGACAAACCTAGACAGTGTATTAAAAAGCAGAGACATTACTTTGCCAAGAAAGATCCATGTAGCGTAAGGTATGGTTTTTCCAGTAATCATGTTTGGATGTGACAGCTGGAATATAAAGAAGACTGAACACTGAAGAACTGATGCTTTTGAACTGTGGTGCTGAAGAAGACTCTTGAGAGTCTTCTCAAGATCAAACCAGTCAGTCTTAAAGGAAATCAACCCTGTATGTTCACTGGAAGGACTGATTCTGAAGTTTCAATATTTTGACCACCTGTTGCAAAGAGGCAGTTTCATTGGAGAAGACCCTGATGCTGGGAAAGATTGAAGGCAGTAGGAAAAGGGGACTACAGAGGTGTGTTGGTTGCATGGTTTCACCCACTCAATGGACATGAATTTGAGCAAACTCTGGGAGATAGTGAAGAACAGGAAAGCCTGGCATGCTGCAGTTCATGGGGTCACAAAGAGTCGGATATGACTTAGTGACTGAATAAGAGCAAAACTAAACCAATATTGGGGAAACAATCTCTTCTGAAGTGAATTACTTCATCTATAGAAAGAGATCTCAAGTTTCTAACAAATTTTATGCATTAATTTACCTTAAAAATAAGTACTAGATATGACCAAAAGATGAATGCAGTTCTTTTGTAAGCATATGTGGTTTCAAGAACAATACACATACACACACACACACACACACACACACACACACACACACTGAAGCAAAAGGAAATAGCAAAAAACTGTGCCTAAAAGTGATTAGATAGTTGAATGATACCTAAAAGAAAGTGATCCCAGAGTTGTAAGCAAAGTCAGACCGATTACATGAAACAATTTAGGCAACAATAGCAAAGGGCTTCTGTTTTCAAACAATAACCAACAAACAGGAAATTTTAAATGTGTTAGATTTAAAATAAATTATATCACTAAAATACAGTATATTTTATTAATGTTTAATTGATATAGACTGAAACTAGTTTGGCATCTTTTGTTGTTTTAGTTGCTCAATCATGTCTGACTCTTTGTGACCCCATGGATTGTAGTATGCCAGGCTTCCCTGTCCTTCACTATCTCTTGGAGTTTGCTCAAACTCATGTCCCTTGAATCAGTGATACCATCCAACCATCTCATCCTCTGCCATCCCCTTCTCCTACTGACATCAATCTTTCCCAGCATCTGGGTCTTTTCCATCAGGTGGCTCTTTGCATCAGGTGGCCTAAGTATTAGAGCTTCAGCATCAGTCCTTCCAATGAATTATTCCAGGCTGATATCCTTTAGGATCGACTGGTTTGATCTGCTTGATGCCCCAAGGACTCTCAAGAGTCTTCTCCAGCATCACAGTTCAAAAGCATCCATATTTTTGTGCTCAGTCTTCTTTATGGTCCAACTCTCACATTCATATATGACAACTGGAAAAACCATAGCTTGGACTAAAAGAAACTTTGTTGGCAATGTAATCTGTCTCTGCATTTTAATATACTGTCTAGGTTTGGCACAATATTTTATTTCTTTCATTTTCAAAATGAAAAATATTAGCATACAACTTGTCAGCTTCCTTTCTACAAATGAAGCAGTCTTCATTGTCTTTATTCTGTTTTCTCAATTTTAATGCTATCCACCTCAAATCTATTTGAACTAAAAATGAATAATAATTTCCCATTAGCTTTTTAAAGGATCAGTATGAACATTACACTGCTGCAAATGTCATTTACCGTGTGACTGCTGAACAATTCAATGCAATATATTCATGAATATAAATCAGTTATTTAGTGCTTGCTTAGCAGGTATAAAATTCGTATGTGTGTGTGTGTGTTTATATATTGGTTTACAAACTTCAAGTCCATATCTCATATTTTTCAGGTAATTCCATTTCTATTTACATCACATAGTTCTAGTTTAAAAATGTAGTCATTTGTTTTGGTTGTACTCAATCTAATCACATGCTTATGAAGGCAAACTACTCAACTGCTTCAAATTTGTTTTTTTCTTTGCATGATACAAGATGTCAAATCAGATTGATTATTATGCTCAGTGTTATAGCTGCAGCCAAAGTCCCAAGCTTGTCCAATCAACAGTTCATATTATAATTCAGCAAAATGTGATATGATTATTGTTATTATTATTAATGGATGAGCAGATCTCTTTGCTAGGTATGGGGGATTTTCAGCAGAATATGTTCTTGGTTGATTTATTTGTCTTAGTTTGCAACTTGTATTTTCCTCATATCCATTTTCTCTTTTTTGCTTACATCTTATTTACTATATTATCTCTGGGCACTGCGTTTTTTTAAAAAAAACTATCATTTATTTTTTAGCAAAACTACTGAGTTTCTATTTGTGTTTCAAAAGGAACAGTAAGATACAAATCCATTTAACTAGACACGTTTAATTGTTTATTCATTTACCAAAAGGACCCCTCTTCTAATATCTCAAAAAAGCTTTGGTGCCTGCTGGTTAAAAAAAAAAAAAAACTACATGTTTTACTTTTAGACTGTACACTATTATTTCTTATATACATGGATGTTGAGAAAAAGGAAAGATCATGTGTTCTTTTAATTATACAGTAAAAATAAAATTAATATTCTCATTGAAGACAAATTAAGACAATAAGAAAAACTATGGCTGTTTAGACTTTAATATTATTAAAAATGACTTTGAAGTACTTTTGTTATTTTGATAAGTTAAAAACATGAATATATTGAGGTTTCAAATGACTACTTCAGTCTAAGGTAGGAAACCAAACAACAAACCAGCTTTACATAAGTTACTCTCACTCACAGCACAAAACTCAGTGTCCCAAATGTGGTGGATGCTTTAGTAAACAACTTTAAATTTAACAGATTACAACTCTACCATTATCCTAAACTACCAAATGAAAGGATGCCTACCTGGAAGATTACTACAGATGATGTCTGCAGCCATGAAATTAAAAGATGCTTGCTCCTTGAAAGAAAAGCTATTGCAAAGCTAGACAGTGTATTACAAAGCAGAGACAGATTACTTTGTCAGTAAAGGTCTATATAGTCAAAGCTATGGTTTTTCCTGTAGTCATGTGAGAGTTGGACCATAAAGAAGGCTGAGTGCCAAAGAACTGATCTTTTTGAACTGCAGTGTTGGAGAAGACTCTTGAGAGCCTGTTGGATGCAAGTAGATCAAACCAGTCCATCTTAAAGGAAATCAACCCTAAATATTCATTGGAAGGACTGATGCTGAAGCTGAAGCTCCAATAGTTTGGTCACCTGATGCTAAGAGCTGACTCACTAGAAAAGACTCTGATGCTGGGAAAGATTGAAGGCAGGAGGAGAAGGGGACCACAGAAGATGAGATGGTTGGGTGGCATCACCGACTCCATGGACATGAATTTGAGCAAACTCCAGGAGATGGTGAAGGACAAGGAAGCCTGATGTGCTTCATTCCATGGGGTAACAAAGAGCCATACATAACTGAGCAACTGAACAATAACACCTAAGAGATTGTTGTTGAAAGGAACATATTTATGTTAACATTCCAGAAAAGAACTTATATTGGTATTTATTTTTCATCCTCACATGCAAATCACACTAAAGAAATAGTTTAATGTCTCTGCTGTTCCCTTAGTCTTTTATAAATCTTTTCTAATTTTAAAATTTCATAATCAAGCAGCCATAATAGTCTCTGACTTCAACATTATTCTGATAAGTATAAAAAAAACTAAACAATAATATGCATGAAGGATTCTCATATTCAAATAAAAGAGCACCTTCTTAGGGAGAAAAACAAGACAGCAACTCCTTACTATCTAAGACATGCTATATCAGATTAGAGAGGAAATAAAGTTGGCTTAGGAGTCAAAAATATCATTTTCAGGGATCTGTAATAACTTGGTGGTGGTGGTGGTGGTGGTTAGTCTCTAAGTCATGTCTGACTCTTGCAACCCCATGGACTGTAGCCCACCAGGATCCTCTGTCCATAAGATTTTTCCAGGGAAGAATACTGGAGTGGATTGTCATTTCTTTCTCCATGTAGCAACTTAGGAATGTATTTAAGAGTTGTAGATAAGATAACATAATGACTAGATTAATGAAATGATTAGATTATGATTGTCTATACACATCCAAGGTCTCAGTGTCTACAAGTCTAAATACAAGACAGGTGAGAATGTTTTGGCAAGTGCCTAACTCTTTGAGAAGAGGGATACTAATTGACAGAGTACTTGATATATGGTATAATTAGAACTCAATAAACATATTATGTGCAAATAAGTCCACTGAATATGAGTTGGCAATGTAATATTACTGCAAAAAGTCTAATAGCACTAAGAAGAATAAAGAAAGAAAGTGAATTCGCTCAATCGTGCCCGACTCTTTGCGACCCCATGGATATAGTAGCCTGCACCGAGCTCCTCCGTCCATGGGATTTTCAAGGCAAGAAATACTGGAGTGGGTTGCCATTTCCTTCTCCAGGGAATCTTCCCAACCCTGGGATCGAACCCAGGTCTCTCACATTGTAGACAGACGCTCTACCGTCTGAGCTTCCAGGAAGAAGAATAAAAGTACATCATAAAAGATGATTCTTCTACTCTGTGTTCCCCGCTCTCCTATAACTATGTCTCCATTTGGACAGCTGCATTTCAAAAACATGTAGGGAAAATATTGACATCAAAAGTGATCATCAGACAAGTTCTAGCTGTGTCAAACCACACATTTTACTTACTATATGTTTTTATGTTATCAGGAATCAGTCACGATAGACTGAACATATATATTATTTAATATTTAGACAGAAAGTTCAGAATTGTGTGTGCTTGGATTTAAACATATTAGCTATTTCATCACGGGCCAAAGTCAAGCTATCAACAAACTTGTTGGTCAATTATTTATGCTTAACAAGAAATGTCCTGGCTGCGCCTGCGCCATCGGAAACCTAGCGCTGGCGGTGTTGCGCTGCAGGAGCCGCAGCTTCGGTTTGTGCATCTGAGGGCGGCGGGGGCTCCGCGTCCAGGAGGCCGATTGCTCAAGACCTCTGCCTGGAGGTTAACTCTTCCCGTCCTGCGCTGTCTAGGGCCGCTTGGGCTCCCGCGAGATGCCTTGATCGAGCAGCGTCCGTCCTAATCCGTAGATCGTCGATGTTATTGTTGGGAAAGACGAAACAGGCAGAAAGATCCCAGAATATCTGATCCATTTTAATGGTTGGAACAGAAGCTGGGATAGATGGGCAGCNAAAATATTCATAGTATCTTGAGATTATACACATTTATTATGTATGCAAAAATCTTAGAAATTAGAAATCTTTGCACTTCAATGCATTTAAATACAAAAACATACAATAAAATGCATAGAGCCTGAAGTGATTTTCTGTATTCAGAGTGTTGGGAACATTTCATTGTTCAGTAAAATAAAGGGCTTTTCTCTCAGAAAAAGATAATGTTTAAACAATAATTATTTGACACTCAAGTATAAACTGATTGTTGTATTCAATATCAGTAATACCAAACAGAACTCTGTGGGGCTCCTGGACACAAAGCCTATCTGTGTCCCTTATTTCTTTGATTATAGGAAACAGGCATCATTCAGTGTCCATGACATAACCTGAATTCCAAATGGCAGATTCAACAGTTGCTAATTTGGAAAGAGAGGGGATGTGAGACCAGGGAGAAACAATATTAGAAACAATATAAGAAACATACTGTAGTTTTGGGCAAGGTCCTTGTTCCCCATCAACACACAACAGTATCTCTGGACTGTATTGCAGATACTGAAACCCCTTCCAGATGGGAGAAGTTAATGATTAAAGATGGTATGCTGTCCATAAGCATGTATACCCCAGGCCAGTTGTAACCTGAAGGTTGATGATGCTCAGTCCTACTTGCCTCACCACCAGCCCATCAGAAGAATGTCCACTAGATCATACCCTTCTTGAACCATGACAGTAAAACTTCTCACTATCCTCTCCAAGTAGGGACACATAGTTTTTCAAGGCAGAAGCCAGCTGTGTTCTCCTGTGCCTGGCCAAGTAATAAAGCTATCCTTTTCTATTTCACCCAAAACTCTATGTTTGTTTGGCACTGGTATACAGAGAAGCTGAGCTTTTGACATCATCAGGACTATAAGAAAATCAAAATATTGAGCCTTTAATTTGTATATGAAGTTGATGAGGAAAAAGTAGNCTCCTGTGCCTGGCCAAGTAATAAAGCTATCCTTTTCTATTTCACCCAAAACTCTATGTTTGTTTGGCACTGGTATACAGAGAAGCTGAGCTTTTGACATCATCAGGACTATAAGAAAATCAAAATATTGAGCCTTTAATTTGTATATGAAGTTGATGAGGAAAAAGTAGGGAGAGGAAAGAGAACATCCCATCTCCTCTTTCCTCTCCCTAGTTCTTCTTCCTCATCAACCTCATCTAGATCTAATTTGATAATAATGAATTTTAATATTTAATAGTACAGTTTAATACATTTTACAAAATGAATATGTATGTGTAGTCAATACCAAAATCTAGGTATAAAATACTTTCATTATCCCCAAAAGTTCCCTCGTGTCTNTACAATAAAATCCTCTTGCTGTTTGCATCGAAACCTGGTCTCGGTGGTCTTTGGAGCGACGGATTCACGGTGAGGAACTGTTGGGTACAACACTATCCTTTTCTATTTCACCCAAAACTCTATGTTTGATGTTAGATTTGGCACTGGTATACAGAGAAGCTGAGCTTTTGACATCATCAGGACTATAAGAAAATCAAAATACTAAGCCTTTAATTTGTATATGAAGTTGATGAGGAAAAAGTAGGGAGAGGAAATAGAACATCCTTGTTCTTTCCCCATCTCCTCTTTCCTCTCCCTACTTCTTCTTCCTCATCAACCTCATCTAGATCCAATTTGATAATAATGAATTTTAATATTTAATAGTACAGTTTAATAGATTTTACAAAATGAATACGTATGTGTAGTCAATACCAAAATCTAGGTATAAAATACTTTCATTATCCCCAAAAGTTCCCTCGTGTCTTTTTGATGTCATATCCATATCCATGAAATTGGCCCAGTAGATTATATTTCCATATTGCAGAACTTTGTAGGGTTAAAATTATATAGCATGTACAGTTTTTGACTTTCACTTACACAATGGTTTTGCAAAATATCCATGGTTTATTGTGTAATTTTTAAAAATATTTTATAAAACTGTTATGATATGAATCACTTTTAAAGTTTTAATTGAATTTGTTACAATGTTGCTTCTGTTTTATGTTTTGGTTTTTTGGCCAAGAGGCATGTGGAATCATAGCTCCTGGACTAGGGATCAAACCCATTCCCCTGCATTGGAAGGTGAGGCACTGGACCACCAGAGAAGTCTCAGAGTGTATATTGCTTTTATTTCTAAGTAATATTTCATTATATGGATATACCCCAGTGTGTATCTATCCACGTGATGGACATTTGGGTTGTTTTTGCATGTTTTGAAAAAGTGTCTAAGAATTTGAGAGTAGAAAAGAAACTGCCACACTATCTTATAAAAGCAGTGGTATCATTTTACATTTTCTATAGCAGTGGAGAGGTGTTCTGATTTTTCGTCTCATCCTTATAAACATTTGGTGTTTTCACCATTCTGTTTAACCATTCTAGTTGTTATATCATAGTATTGTTAGGCGAAGAACACTGATTGAAATAGCCCACCCTGGCCAGGTACCATAGTAACCATTTGCATGAGTTGTTTTATGACAGATCCTGATAAGGAATACGGAACTAATAAGCCACCACCAACCGGAAGAGTTCAGGAAAGTCTAAAGGGGACACTGCGTGTCCATCCACTTCCCAGAATCCCTCTTGCTAGCATCCATCTTGGCTGAGCGAAGCGTGTGCCATCAGGAAAGACTCTGAATTAGAATGATTGGTCAAAGACCACCCAGAAACTAATCCCATCACCGTAAAACCCAACATTGTAGGCCACGCACAGAGCAGTTCTCCTGGGTTCCCTTACTCTACTGCTCTCCACCTGGGTGCCCTTTCCCAATAAAATCTCTTGCTTTGCCAGAACATGTGTCTCCTTGGACAATTCATTTCTGTGTGTTAGACAAGAGCCCAGTTTTGGGCCCTGGAAGGAGTCTTCCTTCCTGCAACAGTATTACATTGTAGTTTGAATTTAATTTTCCTGATAATTAATTATATTGATTTTCCTCTCAGGTGTTTATTTGCCATTCATATATTTTATATGGGCTTCCCTGATGATTCAGATGGTAAACAATCTGACTGCAGTGCAGGAGACCCAGGTTTGATCCCTGGGTTGGGAATATCCCCTGGAGGAGGGAATGGCTACCCAATCCAGTATTCTTGCATGGAGAATCCCAAGGACAGAAGAGCCTGGCAGACTACTCTGAGTGACATGACTGAAGTGACTTAGAAAGCATGCATTGTGTGTGTGTGTGTGTGTGTGTGTGTGTGTGTGTGTGTGTGGTGTATGCATAGATATGTATATAATATAATAAATGCAAAACTTGTCATGTCCTTGATTCATTTTATTCTCTGTACTTCAACCACACTGAACTTGTTAAGTCCCTTGAATGTGTGGAGTTCTTCCCATGTGAGTGTATTTGTGTACTCTCTGCCTGCATACATCTCCCTTGCACACCTTATAATTAACTCTTGGATTAATCATGTTTTTTGCAACTATTGTCTAGAATATTTCAGTTAAAAATGGTGATAATACTGCATATTTGTTGTTACTGTTATTTTTATTCCTTGGAATTATATCAACATACCAAAAGAAAAGAAAAAAATCAAATAAATGCTTTATTGAAGGAGATATCTAAACTTTTCTTGCTCTGACTGAGTAGGAACATATTTTCAAAGGTTACAGTGGATTTAACTAATCCACCAAAATTTTCAGAGCAATTTAAACTAATAGCTCCTAAATTTGATGGAGTCCTTATAAACTTCTTCCAACTCTCTTCCAAGAATGTGTGTGTGTGTTTTAGATAGCCTCTAAATTTTCATTTATTCCCAGCCTAGGAAGCTACATTCTGAAATGTCTATTTTCTTTTTCTTTTCATTTTCATAAAAGCTGTGTAAGCAAGTGGTTTCATCTTCATATCCTATCATTTCTTTTCCTGTGATAAAGGTGTAATGAAAGAGGAAAGAATACCAAAATAAACTATTTTCCAAAGAATATTATTTTCCCTTAATTTATAAATACTGGACCATAAGAAACCGATGTATACTAAGTATATGTAGTATTTTACTATTTGATGGAGTTTTGTGGTATATAATTATTATCTTCATTTTGCATTGGATAAATTTGCGATGTATTCTCATACATGTCCAAAATATGTCTCTATATAAATATACTTAACACCTTGAATTTTGAAAATGAGAAAGAAAAGGAGTTTGACAGAGACTCCTATTTACCTTCCATTTATTCATTCTTCCTTCTACTTCCTGATTTATGATACGACCCACTTCATAATTTAGTAGGTTACTAAATTTTGCTAAATGGATACCAAAACTGAGACTACAATTCACTAGTATCTAAATAAGGCCAAGTGACTAATCTATAGCCAATTGACTGTGAAAAGATTTGAAATAGCTAATTTCTCAATCATGCCCTCAAAATGATTAGATGTCTCCTTCTTCCACTTGGTGCTTCCCTTGGGCTCAAATACAGCAACAAAGTGTCAAAACTTACTGTGCAAAGGACAACTATAACTTAGTGTCTGATAATACAAAAATATATGGAGCTCATGGATGACATTGTGGAATGAAGCCACCTTCCTCCCTGAACTACTGAAGTTCATCTAGTTCGTTACGTAAGAGAACAAGATTTGCAATTTCTCCATTTAATTTTTGTTACTTTTACTACAAAGTTGTGCTGTGCTATTACCTCATATTTGACTTTTAATCTGTAAAAGCTTGAAATCAAAATGCCAAAGCCTCAACATTTCAAACCAGAATGAACATATATTTTGTACAAACAAATCACATCTTTCCATTTCTTAGTTTTCTGTTTTAGTATATATTTTGTCAAACCCTTCCTGTTGCAACTGCTAAAAATTATAGGCAAAATATATTAGTATACTTTGATATTCATTTTTATAAAATATAATGCAAAATATAATAAATCCAATTCACAATTTATTCTGACTATAATTATAAACTAAAATTGTCAGGACAAATTATGAATTGGATTTGATTGCCCCAAAAGGTATTTTTCAAAATTAAAAGTTAAATAAGTGTACTTTACTTGTGGGCAGAAAATGCGTAATTTAATTTATACATTTAAGAGTCATTTAAATCAATGATTTAAGCATTTTAATAGTATATTTTATTACAAATAAAGATTTATATTTNCTAGTCAACCATAAAGAAAATCAGTCCTAAATATTCATTGGAAGGACTAATGTTGAAGCTGAAGCTCCAATACTTTGGCCCCTTGATGTGAATAAATGACTTGCTGGTAAATATCCTGATGCTGGGAAAGATTAGAGGCAGGAGGAAAATGGGACAACAGAGGTTGAGATGGTTAGATGTGTATAAGAGACAGATGTAAATATTTTATAAAAATATAATATATTTTTAATTTAAGCACATTGCTCTTAAAAGCAGGTCATATATTTTAAGGAATCTGAGATTTGCAAGTACTCCCATTGTATTTCTTTCTATTATTTTTTAAATTAGCAAAACCTTTATTATAAAATGGTATTATGATATACATTTATTTGTGAAATAATGTAATTATTTCAATATCTCTTTTCCTTTTCCTTTTTTGCCGTGGTCATACAGCAAGTCTCTAAAGACAGCTACATCCATAAAGGATGTTCAAGTAATTTACTG
>SJYA01002207.1:715106-759216 GCA_006410615.1 Neotragus moschatus | reverse complement strand
TATTCAAAAGCAGAGACATTACTCTGCCAACAAAGGTCTGTCTAGTCAAAGCTATGGTTTTTCCAGTGATCATGTATGGATGTGAGAGTTGGACTGTGAAGAAAGCAGAGTACCAAAGAATTGGTGTTCTTGAACTGTGGTGTTTGAGAAGACTCTTGAGAGTCCCTTGAACTGTAAGGAGATACAACCAGTCCATCCTAAAGGAAATCAGTTCTGAATATTCATTGCAAGGACTGATGCTGAAGCTGAAGCTCTATAATTTGGCCACCTGATGCAAAGAACTGACTCATTGGAAAAGATCCTGATGCTAGGAAAGACTGAAGGTGGGAGGAGAAGAGGACGGCAGAGGTTGAGATGGTTGGATGACATCACTGACTTGATGGACATTAGATTGAGTAAGCTCTGGGAGTTGGTGATGGACAGGGAAGCCTGACATGCTGCCTGCATTCCATGGGGTGGCACAGAGTTAGACAGGACTGAAACAACTTAACAGCAGCAGCAGCATATTTATTATAAGTATATTGATGGACATATATATATGTCTTTCAAATTCTTTTCCTTTATAGGTTATTACAAAATATTAGTATAATTCCCTGTTCTATATAGTAGCTCCTTGGTGGTTATCTATCTAATATATAGTAGTGTGCATACATTAATCCCAAAGTCCTAATTTATCTCTCCCTTGCTTTGTCTTTTTGTAACCTTAAGTTTGTTTTCGATGTCTGTGAGCCTACTTCTGTTTTGTAAACAAGTTTATAATTTCTCTGTTTTATTTGTAGCTTCCTACTTTCCTAAGCAAACTTCTGACATTCTTGTTTTCTCTCCAACCTCAGTTGATGACCTTCTTATGTAGTTAATATTTTAGAAAATATAGTCAGGGAGAAGTCATCAAAACAGAACCCCTTTAACTTTCTACCACCAAGTAAACAAACTATAAATAAATTGCACTGATCTTTTATTACTTCTCTCAAGTAAATTCTATTGGGTAAGACAAAAATAGCATTTCTTGAATTTCTTCATTATCTATAGGCAATGCTCTTTAATTTTTCTTCTTTTTTTTTTTTTTCTGTAGGCTTCCCCCTCTATACAGCCATCATTTTTTTTAGTTCTTCAGGAATTTCTTATGTATATATTTTCTCACTTCATATGTCATCTTCAGGTGATTGTATTGACTCCCATGATCCTAGGTTTTTCTAGTCTGGGTCACCCTTTCACCCTCAGATGTACATATTTGACTTTACCCCAGATATCTCAACTTGGATTGCTGTTGGACACCTCATATTTACCAGATTCATAGATGATATAAACATATATTCTCCAAATTTGTTCATTTTATTAGTTTTCCCTATCTCAATGCAAGCACCACTAGCCATGTTTATATACCAAGAAGAAGAAGAAAGGAAAAAAGCAGCCACATTTTTCAAAACCTAATTCTTTCTAAATCCAGGTAGTTAATCAATCTATAAACTCAATAAATTTGACCCCACTGATATCTTATTCCTTTCTCTCATTCTCTCAGTCAACATCAGAACCATTTTTTTTTTTTTAACATAGACTATTGAAGTAAGGTTTTTTCCTGGTCTCTCACTAAATTATTAACCAAAGTCAAACAGTTTTAGACTGTACCTAGAGGGATATCATTTTAAAATTCAAATAAATCCCTGACTTCTACTACATAAATGTATTTTGCTTCATGTGATACTTAGGATAGTGTTGAGGCTCTTTACTACAGTTCGTAAGTAATTACCCTGCCTGATTTTGTACATTTGTTTATGCCTGGTCTCATCTGTGGGCAAGATCTCTCAAGCTGTTTTCACTTCAGCAATATGAAGCCTCACTTGGTTTCTGAAGATAATGCTCGGTCCTGATTTAGAAACTTGATGCTGCGTTTTCTCTTTCCTATCATTCACACGGATGGAAGTTTTATCTGACTCCTATTTGTCTTTTGTGTCTCATCTAAACACTGCTCCAGATCAGGCTCCTTTACTTATTTAGTTGCTCCCTGTCTCTATGCATTTCTCTTTTTATTATGCTTATCATGCTTAAATTGTTTTTCTTCCAGATGGAATACCTTTATGGACAGGAGTGTGTTTGTCTTATTCATTTCAGTATCTCTTGCATCTGTTACAGTATAAGGTTGTTGTCTAGTGGAACTCTTGAAACAATGCCTAATTTTGCTTGTTTGCTTTCATTATGAGGGGAAAGTGTGTGTGTGTACAGTTTAGTTCATGTGGGTATTATTTCATTTTTCTTTTTTCCTTGCACTAGAATTTTAGCAAATGGTGTTCTGATTTGGCTCCCCGGGTTATGCCATGTATATCATCTTGTTCCTAATAACTTTCCTATTATTTACATTCATGGGAAAAGCATTTAAACCACACATTTTAAATGGTTATTATAAAGAAAATTCTTATTAACTACTTCATACCCATCTTGCTTTATTTGTGTTGACTCAAACATACCAGGTGCTAAATAAATTTAAGTTTTAAATAATTTCATGATTAGGATTATATTATCCTGACTGGTTTTCTTGATTGCATTTTCTCTGACTCTGTAGGCTTATTTTTTAATGCCAGATATATATACATATACACATATACACTGACATTCAGAAAATAACATGACATAAATTCTGTGGCACTGAAACTGAGCAGGACTCTGTGGGGCTCCAGGGCACAGAAGTCTTACTGTGTTCCTTGCTTGTAGGGAGTAGACTCCAGGCTCCATGACCTTCCCTGAGTCCCAAACAGAAGATTCAAAGAATTACTAATCTGGGAAGGGATGGGATGCAGAGGCAAGGGAGGAGCAGCCAGGAAATAGCAGTGCAGTCTTGGGGCAGGGTCCTGGTTGTTCCTCAAAGGATACATGTAACAAGATCTTTGAGCCCTTGACAGAATTAAAACCCCCAACAAATGGAAGATGTTAGCATTCTTCATTGATAACCTTGATACACTCATCAAGAGACCATCTAAGGCTAGTTTAAAGGAACCAGAAAAGCTCATCAGGAGATCACTTGAGGTTAAATGGAGTGCAGGCCCTGCACACACCGAGATTCTTATCAGCAACTCCATCCAGAACCATTGTTATAAAACTCCTCACCAGGTCTTCCTGGACTGGGGCACACAGTTTTAAGAGGTAGAAGTTTGCTGTGTCCTACTTTGACTGGCAAAGTAATAAATCTATTCTTTTCTACTTTACCCCAGATTCTGTCTCTTGAGATTCCCTTCAACACTAGTGGACAGAGGCTGAGTGTTCAGTATCAATATGATATGTATTAAATTGCATGCAACAGAAAAATTTGGTGATTTTTAATTCACTTGAAATTTGTCCCGATAATATGTGTTTGATCAAGAGAGTATGTCTGGCCTCATGTCAAGTGGAAGAGCTGTATTAATAGCCTTCTATGAAGCAAATGGACCAATTGTTTTCCACATGTTTAAGTTACCTTTAAGTAGATATGACTAAAAACATGTTGTTTGGGGAAGATATGGCAACCCATTCCAGTATTCTTGCTCAGGAAATCCCATGTACAGAGAAACCTAGCAGGCTACAGTCCAAGGGTTGTAAAAGAATTGGGCATGACTTATTGACTAAACAACAACAAAAATATGTTGTTCCTTTAGATAATACAAATTTGAAGGGTGATCTACAGAACCATTTAAACTAGTATCTATTTTCTTAAAAAAAGAATAACAATCTATTGTAGTGCTGTTAGTTCCTTAGACTTTAAATTGTTATTTTAATAGCAAATCATGAACAAATGATTGGTCTTAATTCTTCTCATTTAATATGTGAAAATGAGTGAATCTAAAAATAGTTACTTATTACTTATGTACTTTTCCAACCAAGGTTTTAATTAAAATAATTTTTATGAATTTACAAATGAAGTTGTTCAAGTATACTAACATGTGATATACTAACGTCAAATTTAAAATCTTTTCTCATAAGACACATACAGGATATTTATAACAAAATATAATTCAGTTTATCTATTGAAATACCAATGAATAAAATGGGAATTACATTGCTGATGTGCTATCCTAACTTAATAAGTTAGTGCACCTTTACATCAGCAGAATACTCGTACCTGTTTTGTCATAGAATATCATCTAACCTTGCTCAGCTACAGGCAATAAGACACTTACAGATTCAGAGTCATTCCTGTCAGATCACTGAGTGTTCTCTGTTTAAAGCACCCAATAGTTAGTGGAATATGACATTTTTGTTATTCACTGAAGCCTAATTGAGATAAAAACTGAGAACTTCTTTTCATGAAGCCAAATTCTTGTTCACACTTCTGCATTATTTTCCCAGTCTATAAGAATAGATTTCAGCCTTTGTTTCTTGATTTTTTTGTGTGTTAAATCCAATTATGAGACTTGCTCTGAATCACTTTTTATCTGGCCTTAATCTTTCTACCTACAATCTACACATCCTTCTCTTTGTGAATATATTCCAAAATATTAGGACCATTTAGAATGAAGTTAGTACTTCTGGATTGATTCTGAATATAAGTACCTCCTAAAGCCCTTCTGGCCAAAACTAGCACGCTGTACACTATCTCCTTTTCCTTATGAACATATAGCTGGTTGATATCTCCCAGGTTTAGCTAGTTATGGGCTTCCCTAGTGGCTCAGACTTTATTCTTGGGGGCTCCAAAATTACTGCAGATGGTAAATGAAGCCATGAAATTAAAAGACTCTTACTCCTTGGAAGAAAAGTTATGACCAACCTAGATAGCATATTCAAAAGCAGAGACATTACTTTGCCGACTAAGGTCCGTCTAGTCATGGCTATGGTTTTTCCAGTAGTCATGTATGGATGTGAGAGTTGGATTGTGAAGAAGGCTGAGGGCCGAAGAATTGATGCTTTTGAACTGTGGTGTTGGAGAAGACTCTTGAGAGTCCCTTGGACTGCAAAGAGATCCAACCAGCCCATTCTGAAGGAGATCAGCCCTGGGATTTCTTTGGAGGGAATGATGCTAAAGCTGAAACTCCAGTACTTTGGCCACCTCATGCGAAGAGTTGACTCACTGGAAAAGACTCTGATGCTGGGAGAGATTGGGGGCAGGAGGAGAAGGGGACGACCAAGGATGAGATAGCTGGATGGCATCACTGACTCGATGAGCATGAGTCTGAGTGAACTCCGGGAGAGGATCATGGACAGGGAGGCCTGTTATGCTCCGATTCATGGGGTCGCAAAGAGTTGGACATGACTGAGCGACTGAACTGAACTGAACTGAGTGGCTCAGATGGTTAAAAACAAAAACATACAAACAAAAAAAACCACTGCTTGAAATGCAGGAGGCCTAGATTTTATCCCTGGGACAGGAAGATGCCCTGGAAAAGGGAATGGCAATCCACTTCAATATTCTTGCCTGGAGAATCCCATGGAAAGAGGAGCCTGGTGGGCTCCATTTTTGGTTGATATCTCCCATCCTTACTTATAGGTAAATATGACCAGGTAATATATCACTGGTGAATGGATATGGACGCATGTTATAAACATCAGGGCAGGCTGGGTACATAAAAAATCCCTGTGTAGTGACACCTCTCTCTTTTCTACATCCACTGGCTACATGTCAACACACACAATAACCTTGGATTTTAAGTAGGAAATATTGAGCCTGTCATTTTGTTAAGTTATTGTGATTTCAGTTCTAAGATTCTTTGCCATAAATTGTTTCTCTGGAAGCAGTTCTGCCCCACTAATTGGCTGTTAGACAATTTTGCCCTACAAAATAAAATAATGAAAATAAAAGAGGTACATTGAAAAAGACATATAGAAATGATTAATGAAAAATTTTAAAGATTTTATTGTGGAAAGTGAAAGCACTAAAGCTGTTTAAACACATTTAAAATGTATGTGGAATTGATCCTGAAAGCTTGGCTTCTGTGTACTGGTGCCAAATCAAATCTCAGTTTTGGGTGACATAGAAAAGAGCTTTATTGCTTTGCTAGGAAAAGGAAAACACAGTGGGCTTCTGCCTCAGAAAATTATGTGCCCCGACCTGGGAGGGTTTGATGAGGAGTTTTATAGCAATGGATCAAGGTGGATGGGGTTGCTGACAAGATTAGGACATGTGCAGGCTCTTGATGAGTATCTCTGGCCCCTTTAATTTTACCTCAGATGGTTTTATGACTGCTCCTCACTTGATTAGCAATCTGCCCTTTGGAATGCAGGGAAGATCATGGAGGCTGGAGTTTGCCTACAAGAAGCTGGGGACAAAATGTGTTCCATGCTCAGGAATCTCAAAGGGTCGTCCCTTTCAGAATCATTACATTAGTGACAATAACTGATTTTATTCCGTGAGTTGTATCAAGCACTTTAAAGACTTTTCTTCATAATATTATGCTTTTTTTTTTTTTTTTTGCTTTTCGTTTCCTCTTTTGGTGTTTCACTGTTAAAATCCCTTTTTTTCATTAAGATAAGTATCAATTGTCAAATATTAGAATGTTTTATATTGTGCAGTGAAAGTTTTCTACACTGTTGTGTGTTCTTGGCTTAGTGTAACATGTCCATTGATAGATGTTCCAAAATAGTGTGGGAAACATGGTGTCAGCTCTCTGGACGGAGCCTTAGGCTTCTTTCTCCTCCAATGAAGTGTGTTTCAAAATAAGAAACCAATTCTTAGAGCAAATCATCATTATCAGTCAGGTAGATAAAGCCATTGATAAAATTGGTGAATGGAAGGAATGGTAAAACTGTAACAAATTTAATTTTTGCGTTAAATTCAGCAATGGGGGAGCCTGGTGGGCTGCTGTCTATGGGGTCGTACAGAGTCAGACACGACTGAAGCGACTTAGCAGCAGCAATGGTTTGACAGCACAACTCCTGTCCAGTATCAATGGTAAATATGTTTTGCCATATGAAATAAAGAGCGAGTTATAGATGTATTTGGGTATATCTTAGAGCAGGTGATGACATTATTTTTCTCAAAGCTGATCACTAAAGATTAGAATTTAATGTTGGCCATAAGTTCTCCATAATTATATATATATATCTGTTCTTCCCTGGTGGCTCAGTGGTAAAGAATCTGCCTAGCAATGCAAGAGATGTGGGTTGAATCCTTGGTCCTGGGAGATCCCACGTGCTGCGGAACAACAAAGCCTGTGCCCACAACTACTGAGCCTGTGCTCTAGATCTCAGGAGCTGAAACACTGAAACCCACAAGCACTAGAACCCATGATCCACAACAAGAGAAGCCATCACAATGAGAAACCCACTTACTGCAAGTAGAGAGTAACCCCCACTTGCAGAAACTATGGAAAAGCCTGCATAGCAATGAAGACACAACACTGCCAAAAATAAATAAATAAATAAAATTATTTTTAAAAATCTGCTATAAATCTCCTCAGATTTCCTTGGAAGTAACATCAATGAGAGATGCTGCTATTTCTTAGCAATATATGTAACATATAACTGGTAGTACACATAATTGTTTAAATACTTAAATGTTTCATCACACATCCAGTCTGTTGTTGTTGTTCAGCCACTAAGTTGTGTCCAACTCTTTGAGACCCTATGGACTGCATCACCCAGGCTTCCCTGTCCTTCACTATCTCCCAGAGTTTGCTCAAACTCATGTTCATAAAGTCAGTGATGCCATCCAACCATCTCATTGTCTGTTGCCCCCTTCGCCTTTTGCTTTCAATCTTTCCCAGCATCAGGGTCTTTTCCAATGAGTCAGCTGTTTGCATCATGTGGCCAAAGTACTACAGCTTCAACTTCAGTGTCAGCACTTCCAATGAATATTCAGAACTGATTTCCTTTAGGATTGACTGGTTTGATCTCCTTGCTGTCCAAGGGACTCTCAAGAGTCTTCTCCAGCACCACAATTCAAAAGAATCAATTCTTTGGTGCCCAGCCTTATGATCCAACTCTCACATCTATACATGGCTACTGGAAAACCATAGCTTTGACACTAGAGTCCTTTGTTAGCAAATTGATGTATTTGCTTTTTAATACACTGTCTAGTTTTCTCATAGCTTTCCTTTCAAGGAGCAAGCATCTGTATAGTTTACCAAATCATCTAAATCAGAAGATTCTGTCAGTTCAGTTCAGTTCAGTCACTCAGTTATGTCCAACTCTTTGTGAACCCATGGAATGCAGCACACCAAGTCTCCTTGTCTCTCACCAACTCCTGGAGCCTTCTCAAACTCATGGCCATCACGTCTTGATGTCATCCAACCATCTCATCTTCTGTCGACCCCTTATCCTCCCACCTTCAATCTTTCCCAGCATCAGGGTCTTTTCCAATGAGTTTGTGCTTCACATTACGGGGCCAAAGTATTAGAGTTTCAGTTTCAGTATCAGTCATTCCAATGAATATTCAGGACTGATTTACTCTTACTGTCCTATATGTATTCATCCCATTTAAAAATAGATTATATTCAATTTTAATAATATGTACTTCTAATCCAATACAATATTTGTACCTGAAATGCAAATTATATCTATAATTTTCCAAAGGATGGCAGGCACATTTTTTTTTTAATTTTTATTTTTTAGTTTGTTTTGCTTTACAATACTGTACTCATTTTGCCATANCAGAATTAAACCGCCCCTCCACGCTTCTAATGGGCCTCTCCTGCCTCGCAGAAAACCAGCAGTCTAGCCGCTTGCAGGCAGCAGCTCGGTGGGTAGCAGTGGCCACGCAGCTCCAGCTTGCTCCCAATTACAAAGAGATGGCCCTTAGTGCCCTCGTGAGCAGCCCCTTACACCAAGGCCACTTGAGACATTAAGCGGCAACAGAGAGGACCGTGATCCCAGATGCTCCCCTTTCATGCTTCTGACCCCCAACCTGGCTTTAATGGCACATAGTCTGGCAAAAATGTGCCTTACCTCATTTTTATATTTAAGCATCTCTGCCTGAGCGCAGTGGTGATAAACCTACAGACAAGATAAATAGCTAGATGATCACTCTTCTCCCCAGGGGAAAGTCATGCTGTCAATTAGGCTAATGGGGGTTCCAGGTTCAGCTTTGGCATGCCCTAACACTGGGGAAGGCTTTTTGCCCTGCATCGCTGCAAAGCCCAAAGATGGATTTGAAAGTAGCTACAACCCTAGGGTGGCCAGTCAGCAAAGAGGGAAGTCAAGAATCTGATGATTAATCATCTGCGGCAACAATAGCAGAGCAGAGAGGATGAGGCCCGCGAGACCAGATCTGTTGAGCTCTATTATAATTATCCATCGCCTCTTTCAATTCTATTTGGTGGCTTAAAAGGAGATATGGGTGTTTTCTCTTGAAGAAGTGAGGCTCCATCCTTTACTAAAAATAAGTGTTCTTTTGTCATACTCTTTCAAAGCACTTACTCTGACATCTCATTTGATCTTATTACCAATCTTGGAAGGACTTAGGGCAAGGGGCATTTTTCTCATTTTCCAGCTGATGGAACTGTGCAACACAGCAGAGTTTAGTGATTTCCCTGTGATCACACAGCCTGCCAGTGATGGCATCAGGATGACAACCCAAATAATCTAGCTCTCCTGAATTTTTATAATGGTTCTCCGCCGCGTCATACCTCATTCTCCGGTCACAGAAATTAAATTATGAGCTGCTGACAAATGATTTTTTCAGTTGTATCTGTTACATTATTTGTCATGCATTGAAGTATAACCTAAAAAGTAGCACCTCTTGGCAAACACAGTCTGCTAAACAAAGAAATAATTTATGTAATCCAGAGTTAGAAAGCATAGGGTTAGCACTGATTTATTGAACAATTGGGGGAAATTGAGATCATATATTTTTTTAGATACTAGCAGAAAATGACAGACTGTACAATATTGGGATTTTCTATTCCAAAGACTGCCTTTGTGCAGTATTAATGTTAAATTATAAGCAGGGCGACCATGTAGTTTCCTGATTTACCTGGGCAGATCCCAGTTTTCAACTGATATCTAGGCATTCAATTGGTTTTAGAATTTTTCCTGGAAAAAAAATTGACAACTTGATAGCAAATTCTGTGGCACCCCAATTTGAAGTCGAAGATTTATCTTCTAGTTATATTGTCCCAGTGAGGACCTGATGCTTCCACAGCTTAGCTGCTGGAAGATTTTTAGGAAATGCTTTTTCAGTATATTGCCTGTGCTTTCCCGGGAGCAGATAATAGTTGTGAAGATGGCAACCACTCACTGGTCACTTTCTCTAGGCGAGGTGCTATGCTTTACCTACAGCATTATTGCCTTTAATCATCCTCAAGTGCCTCTGGGCTTCCCACGTGGTGCTAGTGGTAAAGAACCGGCCTGCCAGTTCAGGAGACATAAGAGACTCAGGTTGGATCCCTGGGTTGGGAAGATTCCCTGGAGGAGGGCATGGCAACCCATTCCAGTATTCTCGCCTGGAGAATCCCATGGACAGAGAAACTACAGTCCATGGCAGTGCACAGAGTTGGACCAGACTGAAGCGACTGAACGTGCACGGCACGCAAGCCCTCTGAAATAGTTAACATTATTACCCATAGTTTACATAGGAAGACACTGAGGCTCACAGTAACCAAGTAACCAACTCCAGATCCAACAGTAAGTAAGGGGCAAAGCCAGGACTTGAGTTCAAGTCTTCCTGGCCTCAAAGCCCAGACATGAAACAGCAATGATCTTCCGGAGTAGGCAGTCTCAATCCAGGTCTGTCCACCAGTGTGGTTGACTCCTCAAAAGGGGAAAGCTCACAGCACTGTCATGTCTCCCAAGTCCTTTTCATTAGTTTAACCTAAATATTTTCTTCTTATGCTTTAACAGGAACAAGAATCACATGAGGTGCTTTGTTGAAGTGTTGGGCCTTGTTTCAGAGATTGACTTGGTAGACTATAGGAATTTCCCTTTTTATTGAACTCTTCGGGTAATTCTGATGCTCAGTGACTTTTTCAACTATACTTTGGGTAACATTGATCTATATATTTTTAATTATTGGAAAGTTTGGATATGAAGAGAGATCACCAAATATCCTGGGAGAAGCAAAGGTAGACCATCTATTTCACTGAAAATCCCTGAAAAGGAGAACAACTATAATGGTGAATATTAGCTACTNTCTGATGCTCAGTGACTTTTTCAACTATACTTTGGGTAACATTGATCTATATGTTTTTAATTATTGGAAAGTTTGGATATGAAGAGAGATCACCAAATATCCTGGGAGAAGCAAAGGTAGACCATCTATTTCACTGAAAATCCCTGAAAAGGAGAACAACTATAATGGTGAATATTAGCTACTGGCTTTGCACCAGACACTTTGACATTTTATTGCATTTAACATTTATAACAATCTGGTTGTGTGTGCAAACATTGTTTACCAATAATAAAATTAAGATGGCTAAAGGTGAAATGTCTGTTACTAAATTATACATCTTGGTGATGGTAGTGTCAGTATACAAACTTGAATGGTTAATACAACTCTGATACTTTACATTTTTTATATGGACTGAAATTCATCAAAATTTAAAAAATGTAACAGTATCTACTGTATTTACGTTCTGACAGTTTTTATCATTTTTTTGGTAGCTTATATTTTCTAAGTTACTCTCAGTAGGCAAGTGTGATTTTTATAATCAGTAAAATTTTCTTACTGATTTTTATAATCAGTAAAAAAAAGAAAACAGTAGCAAAATAAAAATATTCTTATTTTTCACTGGTTGGCTCTCCCACCAGTACACTTTAAAACAAGGATGTGAACACAAGTAGTTTATTTAAGAAGTGACCACAGGAAGCACTGGCAGGGAGTGCAGAATGGAGGCAGGAAAGATACTGATGCCCACACAGGGTATACATGGACAGATAACCACGTGTGCAACTGGGTCTCAATCCTCCTGCGGACAGCTGGAAAACTACACAGAGTATTGCTCAGGGCTATCCCACCAGGGGGTCGAGAAAGTGAGGCCTTTCATCTTCCAACTGCTGTCCATCATCATTACCCAGCATTTCCAGTCTACCCTGTCCATGGTATGCGAATGCTCCTGTGATCAGGGAAACTGTTGGGCAAGGAGCTGCAAGTGTTTCCACTCAAAGGTCACTGGGCTCAGGGAAACTTACTGACTAGGCTACATTATGGAAGCAAAGCAGAAACAAACAAACGACTAGTGTGTCTCCAGAAAGAATTATAGTTTGACTTATTCAGGGTGTTTCAGAGGTATACAGCCCTCCTGATCATTCACTTTCCCTACTTAAAAATGCATAGATAACATAAGCTTTGACTTTTATCTAGATTATAGCCTACACATAGGTTTATTTTTCTGTTACTAAGATTTTTATTTTCACTATCTTGTTAAAAAGATATATCATCATTTTAAGAAAGGAATCAGTTTCTATTCATTGTGTCGGCTTTCTGCACTGCACAGGACGTTTGAATTCCCAGATTTCTGAGGACCATGAAAAACTGAAGCAAAGGGAGATCTGGAATGTTGCATGGGATATTTCTTCCTCATAGAAAAGGATGGAAGATCTATGCCACACCCACTGTTTTGGACACCCCAAAAGAGAGCTCAATGTTATTGATCCAAGGAACTGACAGTTAGAACCTGACAATCCCCATCCGTCATAACCTAAATCAGCTGAAATGCTGGCACTGCTCTTTGGGGAACAGTAGTCCAGCAGAGAAAATCACCTTTGCTAATTGAGCCTCTTCTGGGGGAATTGCCAAGTTTGTGCTAAAAGCAGCTGTCCCTGTTCTTCACTCCAGAAAAGGACAGAGGAAATGGATCAGAGGACAATACATACTGGGTTACCATCATGTCCCTGAATGTTTCTATTGCTTGTACAAATTCACATCAAAGTAAACTCTGGGCTGTATAATAAGAAGTGAAACTCCATCTCTTCATTCTTCTGTTTCTAGCTACAGAAATTCAAAGACAAGCAAATGTTAATAACTAGCACAAACTAACAATATTTTCGAAAACTTGTCTAATATGGAGAAATGAAAGTAGGACCAAAAGAATGTGAGGTAGTTTGCCTCAAAAATATGCTCTTATTTTCAGCTCTGCAACAGGAAACGTCTACTTTTCTTTCTTCACTCTGTATTCTGGTCAAAGGCATTACTATAAAAGAATACTCCTCTTTGCTCCTGCCCAACATATCCATCGCTTGCGATCTCTGAGACTGTTAACTAAAACATTTTCTTCTTCAGATTCGTTCTCTTTTTCTAAAGCTCTCAGATGATCTGCTATAAGGAGGAGGTGTGGGTCCTAAATACCAGATCCTTAAGGCAACATACATACAACTGGTCCTAGATAGGAAATCACATATAAATGCTTAAAGAATAATAAATAAGTGTAAGGGGAAAGTCCAAAGACAAAAGACTATGGAGATGGAGATCAGGACTTCACATTTGTCCAAGTTTCTCAGTTGTTTTTTCTGGGCTGGGCTCCTCAACAGCATCACTGCTGCTCTTGGTTGGGAGGACCAGAGATTTTTCAGAGAGAAGCCTCCTCTGGTGGCCCTATATTTAACTCACCCCCTGTGGATTTTGTCGCTGTTTTGCTGTTGTTGCTTCAATTTTTCTGGAGTATAGTTGATTAACCATATGTCTGAGNCCTGGAGAGGGAAGATCTCTTGGAAGAGGAAATGGCAATCCACTCTATTATTCTTGCCTGGAAAATTCCCTTGGACAGAGGAGCCGGGTGGGCTACGTAATCCATGTGGTCAAAAAGAAGTAGACATGACTGGGCAACTGAGCACACATACACACTTGGTCTGTTCTGCTGCTGTAACCAAATTCTGGTAGCTTGTAAACAACATCCACTTATTTCTCACAGTTCTGCAGGCTGGGACATCTAAGAGCAAGTTGCCAGCATGTTCATGGTCTAGGGACGATGCTCTTCCTTGTTTCCAGCTGACACTTTCCTCCTGTATCTTCACTTTGTAAAAGAGAGTGGGATCTCTATGGAGACTGATAAGAGCAATAAGCCTATTCTTGAGGCTCCCCCAATCATGATCTGAGTGCTCTCAAAATATTGCGCTTCTTTATACTATCACTTCTAGGCGTCAGGATTTAAATATATGAATTTTGGAGGGATGCAAACATTCAGACTATAGCAAGGGGAAATGTTTGACAGTTTTGAGGTTGCCTCCAACAAGGCACCTCCTCTAAAATCTCAACCTAGATTTCATTCAAAACTAGGAATTATTTTTTTAGTAACCAAAATAATTTAGTAACCATAAATCAGACAATCAACTTTGTGGTTTTCATCTCTAACTATCAGACTTTATAGCTCTTTCTGTCCTTTCAAACTTTGGCTTACTGACTTATGTTTAGGCCCAGAATTAGCCTGTGTCTCTATAAACCATGATATAACTCAATTGATAGAAATTTATAATGGAACCAATTTTTAATTATTTTAGAAACTTTCAGCAGAAAATATGCATGGTGTTCAATTTAATATTTAGGAAAATCTAGAGTAAAGGAGACATATAATGTTAACCTCAGATGTGAGTCATATATATGTGTGTACAATTTTAAGTACTCAAGAAATATAATTTAAAAAATAAAAATAATGCTGATATTCAATTACATAATTATTTAATCCAATATATCTAAAAGTGTGTATGCTTTATACACTGAAAGCACGTTTCAATACTCAATAGCCCCAGCACTGTGGTGTGGTATTGGTGTGGAGAGATCAAGCTTTTCTGTTTCTTTGTATGCTACTTTCCCCCTCACTCTCATTTATGATTCACACTCAATTTTACTGTTGCTAACTTTACCTTGGAGCACAAATATCTATTCCACTATTCCATAATTGACAGTCATTCCAGATTTTTGGTTACTAAAAGAAAAAAGAAAGAAAGAAAGGATACTACCGTGTGCTTTGATCTGCTTTCATAAAGATTGTTGTATATTGCAAGTATAAGAAGTACTCAGCCAACTACAACATTGTCACATATTTCTCCAGTGTTCTAAATCTCAATCCACAGTCACCACTATACACAAATTTAAATTAAAAATGTTTCTGTCCCTTGTCACATTCTGTGCTCACATAAACCTCTTTTCTATGCTACTCATGGTGTTGTCTATTAAAGTGAAAAATTCAGTTCTGACTCTGGTCAGTAAAGGATGTTCCATGGAACTAATAACCACAGTGCTCAGCATCTTACATGGTAAGATAAGAGAAGACTTGATTCTAGAACACAAAATAATGACCAAGTTCCTGCCTTTCTCTCTGCCTCTTGGTTCTGCTTATCTCTATCAGTACTCTGTAGGAATGCTCTGTGTCGGGACAAATAAAATGTTGAGACTTGTGCTTCACAGTTTCCCTGACCCTATGAGAGAGAGCATCAGTCTGATCATGTCCCTGTTTAGCTGCTTGTGCACCAAGTCATGCTCACTGAATATGGCATCCCCGGCGTGGTAATACAAGTGTAGGAAACAAACAGACCTGAAAATCAAAAACTATCATAGTTTGCTAAAATGAGGCTTTCACCTTGACATTTAGGCTTCTACATTATCTGCTTGATTTAATCAGTCAAGACAAAATATCTCCGGAGAATCCTCTTCTATTATATCAACTCAGAGCAATCCTAATTAGCTGTCTTTTCTCTAGCTTAATATGTATGGAAAGATTAGAGCAGGAGACCAAGTTTGGCAAACTCAATATATTTATAATATTTAATACTAACCAATGTGTTATTTCTGAAGAATACATTATGAAAAGTGAAGCTAGTGAAAATAATGAACAGTGAAACTCCATTATTTCCCATTAACCTGAAGAGTGGTGTATCTGATCCTCCTTCACACACGTATGGTGTGAAGGGCCCTGATAGATTTGGAGGTAAAGTGGCATCAGTGTCAAACCAAACATCTTTCAGGTAGATCTAAAACCAATTTCTTTTTTAATAGGACTGTTGAGGTAACCATCAGGCTTAAGATACAATGTTAATATAACAATAGGCTGGGATTAATTTTTTTTTGCCATAAAGATGTTCACATCATCTTGAGAATTTCAATATCCAAGTCCATTATATATCAAAAGCCACACAACTCAACAGGAAACACCATAAACAATTCAATTTTTAAAAATGGGCAGAAGATCTGAATCACATTTATCCAAAGAAGACATACAGACAGCTAACAGATACATGAAAAGATGTTCAACATCACTAATTATTAGGGAAATTCAAACCAGAACCACGAGTTATCACTTCATATCTCAAAATGGGTACTTTCAAAAAGAGAATACATGACAAGTATTAGTGAAAATGTGGAGAAAAGAGAACTCTTGTACACAGCTGGTGGAGTGAAAATTGGTGTTGCTACTATGGAAAATAGTATGGAGGTTCTTGAAGAAATTTAAAACGGAACTTCCAAATGATCCAGAAATTCTACTTAGAACATTTATTCAAAGGAAACAAAACTACTATCTCAAAAAGATATATATAGCCCCATGTTCTTTGCAGCATTATGCATTATTTGTAACAAACAAGATATGGGAAAAAATAGCTTGAGTGACTATAGATGAATGGTTCAGTTCAGTTCAGTTGCTAGTCATGTCTGACTCTTTGTGACCCCATGAATCACAGCACGCCAGGCCTCTCTGTCCATCACAGACTCCTGGAGCTCACCCACACCCGTGTCCATTGAGTTGGTGATGCCCTCCAGCCATCTTATCCTCTGTCATCCCTTCCCCTCCTGCCCCCAATCCCTCCCAGCATCAGGGTCTTTTCCAATGAGTCAACTCTTGGCATGAGATGGCCAGAGTATTGGAGTTTCAGCCTCAGCCTCAGCCATTCCAATGAATACCCAGGACTAGTCTCCTTTAGGATGGACTGGTTGGATCTCCTTGCAGTTAGGGAATACCTAATAAATATCTGTTTATACACATTCAGTTCAGTTCAGTCACTCAGTCATATCCAACTCTTTGCCACCCCATGGACTGCAGCATGCCAGGCTTCCCTCTCCATCACCAACTCCTAAGCTTGCTCAAACTCATATCCATTGAGCTTGGGGTTGCCATCCAACCATCTCATCCTCTGTTGTCACCTTCTCCTCCTGTCTTCAATCTTTCCCAGCATCAAGGTCTTTTAAAATAAGTCAGTTCTTCCCATCAGGTGGCCAAAGTATTGGAACTTCAGCTTCAGCATCAGTCCTTCCAATGAAAATTCAGAACTGATTTCCTTTAGGATTGACTGGTTGGATCCCCTTGATCAAACTGTCCAAGGGAATCTCAAGAGTCTTCTCTAATGCCACAGTTTAAAAGCATAAATTCTTTGGCACTCAGCTTTCTTTATAGTCCAACACTCACATCCATACATTACTACTGGAAAAACCATAGCTTTGACTATATGAACCTTTGTTAGCAAAGTAATGCCTCCGCTTTTTAATATGATGTCTAGGTTTGTCATAGCCTTTCTTCCAAGGAGCAAGTGTCTTTTAAGTTCATAGCAGCAGACACTATCTGCAGTGATTTTGGAGCCCAGAAAAATAAAATCAGCCATTGTTTCCATTGTTTCCCCTTCTATTTGCCATGAAGTCGTGATTCCAGATGCCATGATCTTCATATTTTGAATGTTGAGGTTTTAGCTAGTTTTTACACTCTTATCTTTCACTTTCATCAAGAGGCTCTTTAGTTCTTCTTTGCTTTCTGCTATAAGGGGAGTGTCATCTGCATATCTGAAATTATTGATATTTCTCCCTGCAATCTTGATTCCAGCTTGTGCTTCATCCAGTCCAGCATTTCACATGATGTACTCTGCACAGAAGTTAAATAAGCAAGTTGACAATATACAGCCTTGTATTCCTTTCCCAATTTGGAACCAGTCAGTTGTTCCATGTCTGGCCCTAACTGAGGCTTCTTGACCTGCATACAGATTTATAAACGCAGGTAAGGTGGTCCAGTATTCCCACCTCTTCAAGAATTTTCCACAGTTTGTTGTGATCCACACAGTCAAAGGCCTTAGCATAGTCAGTGAAGCAAATATTTTTCTGGAATTCTCTTGATTTTTCTATGATCCAGCAGATGTTGGCAATCTTTGATTCCTCTGCCTTTTCTAAAACCAGCTTGGACATCTGGAAGTTCTGGGTTCATGGATAGCTGAATCCTAGCTTGGAGAATATTGAGCATTACTTTGCTAGCCTATGAAACGAGTGCAATTGTGTGGTAGTTTGAACATTCTTCGGCATTTCCTTTCTTTGGGATTGGAATGAAAACTGACTTTTTTTCCAGTCCTGTGGCCACTGCTGAGTTTTCCTAATTTGCTGCCATATTGAGTGCAGCAATTTAACAGTGTCATCTTTTAGGATTCGTAATAGCTCAACTGGAATTCCACCACCTCCACTAGTTTTGTTCGTAGTGATGCTTCCTAAGGCTCACTTAACTTCGCACTCCAAGTTGTCTGGCTTTAGGTGAGTGATCACACCATCAAGGTTATTTGGGTCATGAAGAGTTTTTCTGTATAGTTCTGTGTTTTCTTTTATGCTAAGGGCATTATGCTAAGTGAAAAAAGTGACAAAAAATAAACAACTTTAGATACAGAAAATAGATGGGGTGTTGCCAAATGGTAAGGGGACAGGCAAAACAGGTGAGGTGGGTCAGAATGTCCAAACTTCTAGGTATAAAATAATTTCTGGAGATGTAAAGATGAACAGGGTGACTACAGTTAATAATTCTGTATTGCATAGTTGAGAGTTGCTAGGAGACTAGATCTTAAAAATTCAGAAGAAAAATATATATAGCTGTATGGTGGTGCATATGAAATAGATGTATTGTGGTGACCATTTCAAAACATATACACATGTCAAACCACAAGGCTATACATCTGAAAATAACATAATGTTCTCTATCGATTACACCTTAATTAAAAATAAAAAAGACCACTCAGTGGTTATTTCTACCTATCAGAGGCCTAAGCATTGGAAGCTGTGGACCGTCTTTAAGCCTGGCTGAGGGAAATCTTCAGAAGGGAACCACTGAAGAGGGCACCTGATGCTTTCATACCCATTCTGACCCCTGCTTTGGTGGCGGTTATCTAGGAGTGGCAGCAGGACATTCAGTCTGGGGGTCACAGCCTTTGTAGCACCGGCCAGCTCATCCTTGTTAAGGTACTCCTCAGCATTGCTGAGGCATGACCATCCGTGGATGTTCATGGGAGCAGCAGGCACGCCTGCACAGAACCCTGGCCAGCCTCCACCACTTCCGCTGGAGTCAGCTCCATTGTGGTAGCCCTGGCGTCGTGTCCTCAATAGTAGAGGAGAATCTGTGACCAGAGCTGTATAGGCAGATTTATAGAAGATGCCTTTAATGCCAGTGGTCATGAAAGCCTCAGGGTCCATCACCACCGGAAGTCACGATTCCTGGGAAAGCCACCAATCTCCCATGAGTGAGGTTTCAGGAGGGAGGTAACCAGCAGTAGGAGTGGTGCTCACAGCCCAGCTTGGTGCCTGGTCTTCTTGGAGGATATGATATGTCAGACTAGTTTCCAGTGGAAACAGTGGTGTCTGATCTGCCAGCAGGAGCTTCCTCCAGGTTCTCATCAAATTTAAAGTTTCCCCCATCACTTTTCAAGGCTTCCCTGATGGCTCAGATGGTAAAGTGTCTGCCTGCAATGCGGGAGACCCAGGTTCAGTCCCTGAGTCGGGAAGAGCCCCTGGAGAAGGAAATGGCAACTCACTCCAATACTTTTGCCTGGAATAGTCCATGGACTGAGAAGCCTGATAGGCTACAGTCTACCTACCAGGCTTCTCAGTCCATGGGGTTGCAAAGAGTCACTGAGCAACTTCACTTTCACTTTCCATCACTTTTCCTTTTGTACACGTTCCCTTCCATTTGAGAGTGAAGGTTGTTGCTACTTAAGTGGGTTCCTGCTACATGGGACTTGTGTACATCCTCCATCACTTGCAGGACATCAAGGGCTCAGGGCATTGTGAAAACTTCCTTTTAGTCAGGATGGGGACCCAGAACAATGCTGTGTGACCCCTCTCCAGGCAACACAGAATGATTTGCTTGGTGGCACTGGTCTTGAGAGGCTTGGTTGTGGCTCTTATTATAATTGTTAATCAGTATTCAGTCTCTACTTGTGAAACAGAAGAAGATTTTATTTATAGACCATCTTAGTGTTACATGTAGCCTGTAACAAAATAATCATAAAATTAAAGAGATTAAAGTAATGGTAAAAAAGAATCCTTGTCTCACATTTTTTTTGAGACATTTAATTTCAATTGTATCTTTTCTGTTCCTTTAGAGGGTTTACTTTTTGTCATATTTCTTCTAAAAGCTTAACAGTATTCCATTTTTTTGAGGGGGACACACCGTGCTACCTGTGGTATCTTAGTTCCTTAACTAGAGATCAACACCCCATGCATTGGAAGCACAGCGTCTTAATCATTGGACCCAGGGAAGTCCCTGCAACTTATGAATACAATGACAATGATTTTCTGAATTTCTTATTCTTAATATATTTTGACATCATCAGGATCTCTCAATCTTGTCACCTTTTTGTCTCTTCATCAGTCTGTCCTTAATCTTTTTCTTTCCCAAACTGGCCTAGATCTCAGTTTTCAACTCTCACCCTGTATGTCCTTAACTCCTTTGCTCTTTATTCGGATATCTCCCCAAAAAAACTGCACACTTAATAAAAAATAAATAAATAAATAATCTAATGTATGGAAATTGACTTCTATGGGAAATTCTACTGAATANATGGCATCACGGACTCGATGAGGGTGAGTCTGAATGAACTCTGGGAGTTGGTGATGGACAGGGAGGCCTGGCATGCTGCGATTCATGGGGTTGCGAAGAGTCAGACACGACTGAGTGACTGAACTGAACTGAACTGAACTGTTGACCAAAATAAATACTATAAAGACAAAAGCATGAAACAAAGTCAAGTGCTTATGTTCTTACTAGATTGTAAACTACTATAGCAGGAATACTAAATATGCAGTATTTAGTAGAAAGTGTATAGTATACTATGATTTAAATTTACATATACTGATTGAAAAAATAGGTAATGAAATAATAAAGTAGCATTTACTAATAATAGAGATAATAAAAGCAAAATGCTACATGGATAGTATGGAAGNTGTTCTTACTAGATTGTAAACTACTATAGCAGGAATACTAAATATGCAGTATTTAGTAGAAAGTGTATAGTATACTATGATTTAAATTTACATATACTGATTGAAAAAATAGGTAATGAAATAATAAAGTAGCATTTACTAATAATAGAGATAATAAAAGCAAAATGCTACATGGATAGTATGGAAGTTTTGTGAAATTAGTGAAACATTTTATGTGGGAGATTTACAATAAATAGGTAACTTTTACCCATATAAAAGCTTGAGCTTTATTTGAAATACACTTTTAAATTATCCATAAAATTTTTAATACATCTTTTATCTTTTTTTCTCCCTATTGCCTGACTCCTCTTCCAAAGTCATAAAAAAAATGTTATCACTAAATATTTAAGAACAGCTTGAAACATTTTGTTGGCAATGGTGGATTCTTAAGGAGTGTTACAATAAGGTGATTTGATCCTTAAGTCAAGGTATAATCTCTAGAGATCTTGGGGACAAAGAGTTTAAATAAACTTTTAGAAAGCTGAGGGAAAAGCACAAGCACACACACTCTTGACCTTTGAAAACTCTTTGTCGATTCCATCATGAGGTCTATTATAACATAAACAATAGTTAAAAGGGCACTTAGGATTCCAGGTGACTTCTTTTGTAAAGAAGATTCAATTGTTTGTTCTATATTAATGATGCAATTAATATTTCTTTGTTCTTAAGGAATGTTTTTGTCTGGGTTCTGTAGAAGATAGTACTTGGAACAAAACTTAATGTTGATGCTTTATTTATTGTGCGATGTAATTCTAGGACAGGATTGGGGGAAATGGAAGCAGAGAAAGCTGGAATGCAAATACAAAGTTTTCTGAGGTATTAAAGCAGGCTGGTTCGGAGGCTGTAGTTGATCACCATCATCTACTACCCTACCACCTATCATAATATTACCTTGTTTCTAAGCAGTAACATGGCTGTTCTGGGTTGCTTGAGTCATCTTGCCTTTCTTGGATTATGGTCATTGTAACTATTAATTGGTAGTTATTCCTGGGCATGATATATGAAGTGATGGCCACAGGGAACTGACTTGACTCCAGATATATTATCTTTACCCTATTTTGTATTTAGAACCCAACATCCACATGGCAATTCACAATGAATGCCCCAGACAATAATGCATCTCCTTTCACCTATTGTTAGTTGGAGATCAAACTGGCCTAATGGTAGTTGCAACTTGTCAGATATGTTCACTTCTAGGAAACCAGACTCCTATATCAGCACTATCTAATGTTGTTGGCATGAGAACCTCAAATGGTCCAGTGAGTCTCTGGAGTGCAGGTCCTCTTCTTTGCGATTCTCTCGGATAGTGTTGAACACTATGCACTGACTGTTGGCAGTTTAGCGTATATTCCACATTCTAGGTGGCAGAGCCCTAACCCTGCAGAATGATGTGTCAAAAGTGATATCTTCAGTAGACTGCTCCATCATTCTGTTAGGGAGCTTACATCTGGAAAAAATAAGTGAATCTTGTGTCATAAACCAACTCTTATTATTTTTTTTCCCTCATTACATTTGAGAATGAGGAACTCTGTTCTTTTAATTTGTTTTACACTTGCCTCATTAAAGCATTTTACATGTGACACTAATCCTCAAAATGGCTTTGTCACTTGGTCTCCTCACTCTTCAAGACCTTTTCATTCCAACAGAAGAACCATCTTTCAAAGCTTACAGAACTTTCTTACCAATCTACAATGAATAAATAATTAAATAAATCCAAAATTTCACTCCATTTCTTAAGAGCTCGCTAAGAATCAATGGTAGATGGAAGAGGAAATGGCAACCTGCTCCAGTATTCTTGCTGGGAAAATCCCATGGGCAGAGGAGCCTGGCAGGCTATTGTCAATGGGGTTGCAAACAGTCAGACGTGACTGATCACATGAATCGATAATATAGTTTCAGCCTGGATTTTAAAATTAGACAAATATTTATTTTTTGTCTATCCTAGAAATGAATTTAGTGGGTTTTTTTTTGTTGTTCTTCTTCTTATGTTTTCTATTCCAAAACCTGATTAATATCATTTATATTTGTTACTCTTACTCATTTGTCATATCACATGTGTTTGGACCAGCTAGGAATCTTAGTTTGATATTCTAAGTTTAAGTATATTGCTCATCTTAGTATTTTCATTTTAATCAGAATCAAAGCCTTAAATTAGAATAAAGTATTGGGGCAGGGGACAATGTTTCTCTTTATTAGTACATTTAGATAAAACATCACTTGATTTAGGTTTATTCTAATGCCTGCAAGTAAATTCCATTCTTTATGTTTCTAGACTTCAAAACATTTCACATATTTATTCTAAAATAAACTAGCTAATACGTTTTATTCCAGAAATAACACATTTCTGAAGCAGATAAAAAATAGTTGTGTCCTAAAATGCTTTATCTTTTATACAAAATAGCTATGAGCTTATATTAGAAATATTAAAGAGCATTGATTATATTAGTAACTATAGGAATATTATGCTTGTCTTCTAGTAACTTGCATTCTAATTAATACAATACCACACATTGCTGATGTTTTATTTAATTGCTTTAATTTTTTCTCCTAAGATGTTTGAATCTTGAGTATTTTTAATCAAAAGAAGTATACTATTTGGGAAACTTTTGGGAAGAACATTTTCATAAGAAATGAATTTGGGAGTCTGTTAATAATATAGGATTTAATGAATTTAGAAGAAACAACTTTGAACTAGTTGAAGAAGCCAGTGTTGTTTCTAGAAATGTCAGAGAAGTGTTTAAGAATTTTACATATTTATGGTGAAATAACAAAAGGTTTTTCTGTGTATACACTTTAATAAAACTGGAATAAATGCAGGATAAATATTTCTTAGTCATTTTTATTTTATTTGCAACAAAAAAAATCACTGATATTTTATACTTAACATAGAAGTAATTATGCATGCCCAATATGAAAAAAGAAATGTGATACTGAAGAGGCCAATGAAAAACATAAACTAATCATGCAAACATTCCAAATTATCTTAAGGTACAGAAAAATGATACCAAAGTACATTTCAGAAGTGCTCGTTCTGAAATGATACTTTACTGAAGCACTGTTTTCATTATAAAAGAGAAATCAGTTTACCACTGGGGTTTGGTGATGCAGCTGAGACTAAGGAGATTTATCCTAACCTTTCAGTGAATCCACACAATTAATAGAGACTTAGGTAAAATTGTGTTGACAGGAACATCCTACATATGTGTGGTAAGTCAATGGCATTGATTTCAATTATGTCTGATTTCTGCCTTGGGATTAACTGAGTTCGGGCCCCAGTTAACCATTAAATGTGATTTCATTGCCCCTTCTTCATCCCATCCCTCATGTTTGTCATTAAACAATCATGACTCCCCTGATGCCTTAGAAAGCTGTGTTAGCTTAGTTATTCATAGTGAACATAGGAAGCCAGTATCTCAAGGACATACTGGACTTATTTAACGGAGGTTTACATGACTTAATCAGAGTCAGAGGAAGAAAATGTTTGACAGCATCTGTGTTCTCTGCATGTTTTGAAAATACATAATTCAGGAAGCTGGGGACAAGGGGACTTTCTTTGTGTATGATTTTAAAGTTATTCTGTTGTGAACTGGCCTGTGTCAATTTTGAATAGAAGTAGATGGCATTCAGAGTTACAATTCTCCTTGATCTCTTCCAGATACCAATGAATGAAAGTTGAATACTAAATCCTTCCACCATGCTATTTGTTAAGCACACCTTTTTTTTTTTTTTTTTTTTTTTTTTTTTTAGCAAGCTGGTATAAAGCACTACATGCATTCTATTCTGGAGACTTGATTTTGAAAATGACTCCTTTATGTTCTCTGATCCAAACTTACTTAAATGATTCATTCCAAAAAGAGGTTTATATTATAGAGGCAGAATTCTCTTACCCTTAGGAGCAATACAAGGCTGCCAACCCACTGGTTGGACACAGAAATAAGTAGTCACCAAATTTTGGGTTTCCTTCCTAATAGTACCTGTTTCACAGTTGGCAAGATGCTCATGGTCTGCTTATAGAGGGATACAGACGATTCTAAATATTTCAAGCAAACAATTCACCTGTACTACTAATCTCAACAAAGAGATCTCATTTTTATAACCTATACAAGCCAATAATTTCATACTTGCACATGTACTCACAATACTAATCATATTTAGGAAACCTTTAAATATTAATCAAATAAAACACAAAACAGCATGAAGTAGTCACATTGGAAGCCTGAACTCTCTGCTTAGAACGTTGCTAGACTCTCCAGGAACATAGACTGACCTCATACACTCATGGCATCACATAGCACATCCATAAATAAGACATGTTTTTTCAATTGAATATTTAATCATCTGTGATTCACTCAGAATAAAGCACAAATAGAAAAGTGTTTAACTTCCTTACTTGACCTACATGAGGCAAAACTGTCATGGGGAGGGAGCAGTAAACAGATTCAAACAGGACTGAATGCGTTAGGAAAAAGTATCTGTTCGAGGTATGCTGAGTTTGGAAGACATCTTTCATTTCTTATTTCAGAATGAGAATAATATGAAGCTGGTCAGTTAGAATTAAGACTGTATGACTTAAGTGGAACTGGAGCTAAAGTATTCATTTGACCTTTAAAGACAAGTTTTGAAAGGGAGCCACAGATAGTTTCTTCTTGGAAAGAGTATTTCTCTCTGTATTTCTATCAAAGGTCAAGGCAAACCCATAGTGAAGGCAGAAGAGATATTGACACTTTGGAGAGATAAGCATGAAATAACTGAGCTTCTTGTCAATGTGATTAGTCCAGTTTGTCAGTTTAATTAAATAATCAAGAATTTAAATTTCAAGCACCTTCAAAGAATACATAAATGCATGTAGCTCTAACAACAGTATGCCTTTTGTTATCTCAATGAGGCCTAGCAGGAGGAGAAAGAAAAGAAAGTTCTCAATAAAGCAATAGTAACAATTCATTTCTACATATAAGTAAATTGAATGTAAATAAGTATATTTAATGCATATATGTGTGTACTTGTATTTTAGAAATATTTCTCAGGGTCTCTGGAGTCCTGGTGGCATTGCCTGACCATGCCAATGGCTACACTGTATGTTTTATATGTTTTACCTCAAGATAATGTAGACTCTGTAGGGCTCCATTTATATTTCTGTAAGACTGCAGAGAGGAAGAGGTCACCCAGTTTCTAGTATTCTTTGATTCTCCTTATCTTTAACTTAAAAGTAAACTTTTCTTTTAAAATTTTGTGCCTTCTGCAGATTATCATCAATGGCTGATACTCAGAAAAATAAGGTTTGGAAGACTGGAATTCCTTGGTAGTTTTGAAACTGCTTCTAGGAGAGTTGTATTTCTGGAAACTTACAGCAAGAAACCATTGTGCTTTTAGGTCCTACCTTAAAGAAAGATAACACTTTGCTACTCAAAGATGATAGGAAAATGAAATATGAAGGTATGTGATTTTTCTTATCAAATACTGATCATATCTTCAATGACAAATGTGTTTTATTTGATAATACTTTAACTGGGTTTGCTTTATTGACTACATTGTGTGATCATCTTGTGTGTGTGAACTTGCAGTTTACAAGATTATTTTTCCTAAAAATTATCTTTAATATTCTGGATTACTAAGCAGTAAAAAAAAGTTCACTAAATAAAGAAAAGTGTCCCCATTGTGGCCTGTAATTAGAGTGAATTTATGAGACGTGTTGCTTTTAACATTTTAAAGGGATTCATGGCAGTTGTCTGCAGAAAGCCTCCATTTTTATGAGATAGTGAATTGAAGGGAACAGACAGTGGAAGATCTTTCAAAGTCACTTCTTCCTTTGTCCCCTGTTACTAACATCATTTTAGCCCTTCCTGTACCCTTAACCATGTCCATGTTTATTAGAGATGGAACTTCACTAACTGGAGACTTTATACTGCAGTTTTATAGGTCACAGTGTGGTATATTAAACACATAATTTCTTGGCACACTAAAATTAACCTCTTTTCCACAGAGTGTATTTTTCTGTTTAAGCTTACAATCTAAGCAGAATAGAATAATTTCTTAAACAAAATTTCAATGGAAATTAAATAGATATTTAAGTGTTAGCAACTGTGATTCAGAACATAATCATATGTTTGTACTCTCTTTAAAATAAGACATGAACCATTTAAAATTTATAAATATATGTTTAATTTATCATATTAGAAAGGACATAGAACATTTTAAATTTTATAAAAAGCTTATTTATATAAATTTTAAAGTTACCCTTGTCAGTTTGCTGTGACATTATTCTAATATAATCATGCCATGATTCTCAAAACTTCCTATTATTTTTCTTAGCTATTTAAAAAAACTCTGTCCTTTTTATCCTAAATTAGTTTACTAAATCAGAAACTATCTTACAGGTGATGTTTTGGAGATAAGTCTATAGTTTGTATGTAATTTGAGGGAAAATTTTATCTAATTGAAGTTATGTCATCTGCAATTATAACTATGCTGTTAAATTTTTAAATGATTTCTTTCTATAAAGACAACCATTTACACAGCAAAATGAATTTGTATTTTTTGTTAACCAGAAAAGGTAAGTTATAAATTACTATCTGTGCTATTTATAAAATTGAGTTTTATTGTAAATATTTTACACAAATACATGCACACAAATCAAGAAATGATTATGATAATATTTCTGCTAATAATTTAATCAAAACTTCTATCTCCTTTCTAGTTTTTATTTAATCTTTTTGTGTCCTTAGTTGCTCAGTCATGTCCAACTCTTTGTGACCCCATTAACTGTAGCCCACCAGGCTTCTTTGTCCATGGGATTCTCCAGGCCAGAATACTAGAAGGGGTAGTCATTCTCTTCTCCAGGAGGTCTTCCAGAACCAGGGAGGGAACCTGCATCTTTTGCATCTCCTGCATTGCCGGCAAATTCTTTACCATCTGAGCCACCAGGGAACCCCTTAATTTTTATGTAATACACACATTTTGAAAGAAATAATTATTAAAATCTCTAGGTCAAATATTAAAATTAAAATGTCATATTACTATTAGAGAAGAACTCACTGATTACTAATATGTCTAATTAATCAATATTTTAATTATGAATATTTACTCAGGTCAAAATAGACATTTATATAGATATAAAATACTTTTATATAAAGTTATAAAAATAATTATATTTTATGTTAGTTTGAAAATAATGTTTTTTATTACATCACATCATCTAAAATCTATTGAAGCTGAGGTATTTGTTGAGACAGATTCTAAAATTTATTGTATATTAAATAAAGAATCATTTTTAAAAGGTAAATAAGCAGTTTATATTTGTATTGAGAATAAATGAAGCAGACAAATCCTTAACCTCTCTACATTCAAAATAAATAAACTCTCTTTATAAGCCAATAAGAAAATAACTCAGAGAGCTAGAGATAAAAGACAAAAAGGACATGAAAAGACAATACACAGGTAAAAGTTCTATGAATATTATACACTTATTAAAATGTGAATATAACATTATGATATAATATAAATGTGAATATTAGAAAGAAGAAAAAGATACAAAGAGGAATTTTACAAAAGAGAATATCCAAATGATTGGAAGCAATGTAGTACATTTGTACAAAATACAATGGCTACAATCTATATACATTCTGAAAAGTAGAAATAGTGTAAAGGTTATTCACTGTTCTAGGTAATTGTAAGGAGAAGGCAATGGCACCCCATTCCAGTACTCTTGCCTGGAAAATCCCATGGGCAGAGGCTGGTAGGCTGCAGTCCTTGGGGTCACGAAGTCAGACACGACTGAGCGACTTCACTTTCGTTTTGCACTTTCATGCATTGGAGAAGGAAATGGCAACCCACTCCAGTGTTCTTGCCTGGAGAATCCCAGAGATGGAGAAGCCAGAGATGGAGGGCTGCTGTCTGTGGGATCGCACAGAGTCGGACACGACTGAAGTCACTTAGCAGGTAATTGTAAATAGGATTATTCAGAGTGTTCCTGGTAGGGTGGTAATGTGCTGCTTCTTGATCTGGGTGCCCATTGTATGCATGTGATTGCCTGTGAAAATACATTGAGTTGTGATAAACAATTTGTTTTTCAGTATGTATATTACNGTCGGACACGACTGAAGTCACTTAGCAGGTAATTGTAAATAGGATTATTCAGAGTGTTCCTGGTAGGGTGGTAATGTGCTGCTTCTTGATCTGGGTGCCCATTGTATGCATGTGATTGCCTGTGAAAATACATTGAGTTGTGATAAACAATTAGTTTTTCAGTATGTATATTACACTTCATTTAAAATAGAATAGGAGGAGGATGAGGGGAATTCCTGAAAGAGCAATGTAATCTATTTTCCACGTAATTTTAGAGAAGAAACCAAAGAATAATAGAATATTTTGTGATTCACTTTGAAAACAAACGGGAAAAGAAAAAAAATACAAAGAAATTAAATAATAAAAATAGAATGCTCCTGCTGCTACTAAGTCACTTCAATACAATGACATAGTAATTAAAAGATGAACTATAGACATACTTATATCACACCAAAAAGAAGGAATTCTCTCATAAACCAACAGAAAGACACATCTCAGTATTGTAGTTAAAGAAATGGTTTAGTAACAGCATAGATGGTTATCAGTAGAATGTTGATTAATATATTGTGTAATGTATAATCATTGTCTTAGTCATCTTAAGGATATTTTTCTCAAATTAACCATATTGCTATAAACATGAAGCTCAAACATGCTTATCTTTGCTCCAATCCTTAAGACTTACTCCTTGTCTTTTGCCAACTCAGGATTCTTTCTTGTTGATATCAGAGAGCTCACATGAATAGTGGCGTTCCTTATAATTATTCTCTGCTTACAATGGGCAGATACTGAAAAACTTTTCAAAGGTATTATCCCCACATGCTGTCAGCCCTCTGTCCATTTCCCAATGTCTTTTTTGAAGAAAGTGTTTTCTGTGATATCTGAAAGAAAGTGCTTTTCTGGATATTAAGCAATTTGTACACACATTAACAGTGCCATCCCCACAAGCTCCATGATTCTTCTTTCATACTGGATGGAGTTTTGGTCTTTCCAACTCATTTAATATTGGCCGTATTTGAAGCCACATTAGTAGAAACAATCAGATTGCTAGAACTGGCTATGAAGCTAACACTGAATTCAGAATACAGAATCTGTTTCTGTAAGTAAATCCATTGACAAGCTCAGCCTGATCCAGTGTCATGCTCCTTCCCAAGTCCACTACCCTTCTTTTTAGCTATTTTTGCATGTATTCTTGTGATTTTGATGGCATAACTTGTACAAATGATACTAGATTTTGATGTGTATGCTGTACCCCAATACAAACTTCATACTTGCATCCCCTTCCTCTACTTGGTTTTAAATCTAACTGTAGATATTGTGGGGCTTTCCAGGTAGTGCTAGTGGAAAAGAACTGCCAATGCAGGAGACAAGAGACATGGGTTTGATCCTTGAGTAAGGAAGATCCCCTGGAGAAGGACATGGAAACCCACTCCAGTGTTCTTGCCTGAAGAATCCCACAGAGGAAGCTGATGGGCTAAAGTGCACAGGATTGTGAAGAGACAGACATGACTGACGCAACCTAGCACACACACATGCATAAATATTGTAGTAACGAGAGATGTTAGATGTAGGTTTTTAGGAAAGATGCTTACAAGGAAACTGCTCAAGTGAAACAATTAAAAGAGAGTTAAACACAGGTCAGCTAACTTTAGAATAGGAAGGTGATATTCCTTCTCTAGGAAAAAGTTCAAGGGAACTAGGGTTCAAGGCACATAGATTCATCAGAATTCCCCTTATTGTCCCACTGCTCTCCAAACCCTAAATTGCTAATTATAGGACTGGAAAAGCTGTGAATGATAATTCATTAAACTTCAGCCTCATAACCTGTGTCTAATTTTCTGAAATTTTGCATTGTGGCTAATAAGAGCTAAGAGAGAATTTCAGGGAAATCATAGAAGCTCTCTCATTCTTTGTTTATGACTTGAAATGGAAATTTAAATTCATGACCTTGTCTATTTCTTTCTGTATTCTCTAAAATACACTCAAAAAGTAGAAGTGAAAGTCGATCAGTTGTGTCCGACTCTTTGTGACCCAATGGACTATAGCCCACCAAGCTCCTCTGTCCATGGAATTCTCCAGGCAAGATGTACTGGAGTGGGTAGCCATTCCCTTCTCCAGGGGATCTTCCCAATCCATGGATCAATCTCAGGTCTCTGAAATTGCAGGCGGATTCTTTGCCATCTGAGCTGTATACAGTTGTATACATTTATACAGCACTCAAAAAGAACTAACTGAAGTAGAGTATTCTATTCTTGATGCCATTATATATATATATAATATTTTATTTTTTATTGACTTCACTTTGGGGCACGCAGTATCCTAGTTCTCTGACCAGGGTTCAAACCCACATCCCTTGTAGTGGAAGCATGAATCTTAACTACTGGACTGTGAGGGAAGTCCTGATGCCATAATATGTCATTGCACTAGTCATTGTTTCTTATTACATGGATTTCCATAGCACCTTTATTTCATTCACCTTTAGGTAGAAAATTATGAAAAACACTCTGTATTCTATATGCTGTGTTCTTCAAGAGTCTTATTTTTCACTACTGGTTTAACTCCTGGCTTCAAATCTCTCAAGGTCAGATAATCAATCCCAACTTTCTAGCTTCATGGCATGGACGGAGGAGCCTGGTAGGCTGCAGTCCATGGGGTCGCTAAGAGTTGGACATGACTGAGGGACTTAACTTTCACTTTTCACTTTCATGCATTGGAGAAGGAAATGGCAACCCACTCCAGTGTTCTTGCCTGGATAATCCCAGAGACAGGGGAGCCTGGTGAGCTGCCATCTATGGGGTCGCAGAGTCAGACACGACTGAAGTGACTTAGCAGCAGCAGTAGCGTATCATNTATTTCTAATTTTAAAATACACCTTATAAGCTATACTTTGTGAGAATACCCCAAATTAAAATTTGATAACTTTAGGTTTTAATACAGACCAACTTGACTATTGGGCCTCCCTGGTGGCTCAGTGGTAAAGAACCTACTGGTCAGTGTAGCAGATGCAGATTTGATCCCTGCATCAGAAGATCCTCTGGAGAAAGAAATGACACCTCACTCCAGTACCTTTGCTTGGAGAATCCCGTGGTCAGAGGAGCTTGGTGGGCTACAATCCATGATGTTGCAAAGAGTTGGACACAACTGAGGGATTAAACAACACCAAAACCTTGACCTTTAACTTAGAACTTACCAAATCCTGGCTCCTACTTAGTTAAGTATTTGATAATTCTCATTTTATACACAAGAATTCTGAGACATGGAACATTATTCACTACTTTCTTTGTAGTGAATAATACTGAGAGTTCCGGGTACATGTTGCTTCATGTAGAAGTCATTTTAGTCCAAAGAAGAACATGAGCAAGTAAAGTGTACTGTATCTGCCTTCACAGAATTTGTATCTTATTTAAATATTTCTGGCAAAGTCTTATTAATTTGTTGAAACTATTATACTATTATACTAACTTGTTGAAACTATTATACTACTATAGAGGATCAATGCAATGTAAGATCCATACTGTATGTTGTGAACAATATAGGGATAGAGTCGATGTTGGTTACCATCAAGAAATTAATAGAGGACAGATTATGAGTTTTACCTAAACTTCACGTGAGAAATTTAGGTACAAATTTCACATGCAAAAAAACCGTTCTATTTTAAAATTATACTTTCCCCCACTTTAATATGTGACAAGTTTTGTTTTATATAATTTTTGNTGCAATGTAAGATCCATACTGTATATTGTGAACAATATAGGGATAGAGTCGATGTTGATTACCATCAAGAAATTAATAGAGGACAGATTATGAGTTGTACCTAAACTTCACATGAGAAATTTAGGTACAAATTTCACATGCAAAAAAACCGTTCTATTTTAAAATTATACTTTCCTCCACTTTAATATGTGACAAGTTTTGTTTTATATAATTTTTGATACTTTTTATATTCATTCTCTACAGAATAACAATCTTAGTTATTAACCCAGAATGTCAACTTCAAAATAATGATTCCATAATTTACAAAGATCATTCTGTGTCTTCCTTTAACCAAAATGTATTTGGAGTATTAAAGAATAAATTCCACTTTTATGAAATTAAATAAAATGGAATAATATTGAAAAGCATAATGGTGATCTTATACTTAGGATTTTTTCTTGGATTTTCTTAGGATGTTTTCTTTTTTTCTAGAGCCTTATAACTGCAAGAGTTGAGAAGGTACATTGGCATATTGAAATAGAATGTTTTTCACATTATGTAAAATGCTTCCTGAAGGCACTCACGTGTGATATAATAAGGTAGCTAGGGTTTATAATTATAGTATTTTGCCACAGGAAATATGCAGATGCTTTATTATAGAAATTACCTTTCTAAAAATATATTTTATTTATGTACTTTCTTGTGTCTGAATGTAGTATATAGTAATAATTTTTTATTGATTCCAGTATTTGCTAAAGCAGTTCATTCAAAGGAGAACCATTCATGCCTGGACTGCAAATAGATAAAATCAGTCAGTCCTAAAGGAAATCAACCCTGAATATTCATTGAAAGGACTGATGCTGAAGCTGAAGTTCCAAAATTTTGACCACCTGATGTGAAGAGTTGATTCATTTGGAAAAGACCCTGATACTGGGAAAGATTGAGGGCAAAAGAAAAAAAGGGGAGGAGATGGTTGGATGGCATCACCTACTCAATGGACATGAGTTTGAATAAACTCCAGGAGATAGTGAAGGACATCATTGGGTCACAAAGAGTTGGATACAACTTAGCAACTGAACAACAACATTCATGCTAAGTATTCTATGCAGTCATGAAATGAAATCCTGTTCACTTTCCTGACATAGGTTTCTTGTGTCGTTTCTTCTCAAACCACATCAGATTTTAGATGGGAAGGAATTTACTAAATTTGGAGGTCCAATAGTTGTATACTTAAACATTTATTTATTTTTTCTCTAGTTATTTCTATTCTCTGAGCTCTTCTCTAGTGTATCAGTATAAATAAGTGGTAGGAACAGAAACATTCCAGGTGTAAAAAGTGGAAATGGAGTTAATGTAAGGAAGTAAATTACATAAAATCAGCAGATGGCCTAAGGAGTGAGAATCAAGATTCATCACTGAAATTAATGAGTTCAGACACAAATGGTCACAAAACTACAGAAACAATAAAAAGATCAATGGCTGTCAGGGGTCAGAGGAGATGAAAAGGCAGAGAACACAGGGTGTGTTCAGTAGCTTCAGTGGTGTCTGACTCTGCGACTCCATGGACTACAGCCTTCAAGGCTCCTCTGCCCATCGGATTTTCCAGACAAGAATAATGCTGTGGGTTGCTTTTTCCTGTTCCAGGGATCTTCCCCAAGGATTGAGCCTGTAGTTCCTGCATTGGCAGGCGGATTCTTTACAAACGTGCCACCTGAGAAGGCCATAGAGGACTTTTAAGACCTGCCTTTTGAGAAACCTGTATGCAGGTCAGGAAGCAACAGTTAGAACTGGACATGGAACAACAGACAGGTTCCAGATAGGAAAAGGAGTACATTAGGCTGTATATTGTCACCCTGCTTAATTAATTTATATTCAGAGTACATCATGAGAAAAGCTAGGCTGGAGGAAGCACAAGCTGGAATCAAGATTGCCAGGAGAAATATCAATAACCTCAGATATGCAGATGACACCACCTTTATGCCAGAAAGTGAAGAGGAACTAAAAAGCCTATCGAGGAAAGTGAAAGTGGAGAGTTAAAAAGTTGGCTTAAAGCTCAACATTCAGAAAACTTAGATCATGGCATCTTGTCCCATCACTTCATGGGAAATAGATGGGAAACAGTGAAAACAGTGGCTGACTTTATATTTTTGGGCTCCAAAATCACTGCGGATGGTGACTGTAGCCATGAAATTAAAAGACGCTTACTCCTTGGAAGGAAAGTTATAACAAACCTAGACAGCATATTTAAAAGCAGAGCTATTACTTTGTCAACAAAGGTCCATTTAGCCAAGGCTATGGATTTTCCAGTGGTCATGAAAGGATGTGAGAGTTGGACTATAAAGAAAGCTGAGCGCTGAAGAATTGATGCTTTTGAACTGTGATGTTGTAAAAGACTCTTAAGTGCACCTTGGATTGCAAGGAGATCCAACTAGTCCATCCTAATGGAGTTCAATCCTGAGTGTTCATTGGAAGGACTGATGTTGAAGCTGAAACTCCAATACTTTGGCCACCTGATACGAAGAGCTAACTCATTTGAAAAGATCTTGATGCTGGAAAAGATTGAGGGCAGGAAGAGAAGGGGATGATAGAGGACGAAATGGTTGGATGGCATCACCGACTCAATGGACATGAGTTTGGGTAGACTCTGGCAGTTGGTAACGGACAGGGAGGTCTGGCATGCTGTGGTTCATAGGGTCGCAAAGAGTCGGACATGATTGAGCAACTGAGCTGAACTGAACCGAACCGTTATGTCATTATGCTGTTGTTCAGTCGCCCAGCTGTGTTCAACTCTGTTACCACAGGGACTGCAGCATGTCAAAATTATATGTCATTACAGTTTTGTCTAAACCTATAAAATATACAACATTAAGAGTGGAAGCCCTAAGACAGCCTATGGACTTTGGGTGATTATGATGTGTCAACTTAGGGTCATGCTTGCTAAGAACATACTGTCCTGGTGAGTGATATTCACAGTAAGGGAAGACATGCATGTGTAGGAGCAGGGGTGTATAAGAGAAATTCCTGAACCTTCCTGTAAATATTGTTGTTAATGTAAAACTGCTCATCCAAAATAAAGTCTTAATTCTTTTTACGTAAAAAGAACAACCTGTCATTGCTCTGATCCAGGAATCACAGCCTCAGCTGTTGCATGCCACTGACCTAGAAACTGGCCACCCAAATGCTGGCTTGCTTGCCAGAAGAAGCAATCACCATCCATGATGCTCTTAGATATTCCTTCTGGATATCCAGCAAAGGCTTCTTAATCTGAAATGTTTCACCTCTCCAGAGGCAAACACAAGAAAGTAGGAAAATGATAGTTTTGAGCTTCTCCGTCTCTAAGTTAAGGAAGGTGCACTAGGATAGAATGGATACTGAAAAATAATGTCGTGTCCTACACTGATTTCCTACTAAAGATCTATAGAGCTCTCCCTATATATGTAAAATTCCACTAATAAGCAACAAATGTTCCCATCTAATGTACCACACTTAATGTGTACACCACCACCACCTCTACACACACATGCATTAAACATTTTCCCAAGGGGCAAGTAAATGTCCCTTTAATTACTTCATCTATCCAAGGAATTCCCCTGTGGCTCAGTGGTAGAGAGTTTGCCTGCCAATGCAGAAGACCCAGATAAGAGGGTTCAATCCCTGTATCAGAAAGATTCTTGGAGAAGAAAATGGCAACTCACTCCAGTATTCTTGCCTGGGGAAACCCATGGACAGAGGAGCATGGTGAGCTACTGTCCATGAGATTGCAAAAGAATCAGGCACGACTGAGCAATTAACAATAACAATTATGATTATCGTAATCAAAGATCAGCTAACAACCACCACACACAACCTATATAAGGAGGGATGGAGAGAACGAATAATTACTGCTACAGTCCTCATTTATGCAACTGGCCATAGTTACTATTTTTCAACTTTGCTTTTCCATGGTATTTCCTATGTCCTATTAGTTTCACATGGCCAATATTGTTTATTTGGGGGATGAAGAAGAGTAGAATATCTGTTACTGAGGAGCTGCAGCTGGAGATCAAACCAGTCATTTCTAAAGGAAGTCAGTACTGAATGTTCAGTAGGACTGATGCTGAAACTCCAATATTTTGGCCACCTGTTGCAAAGACCCAACTCATTGCAAAATACCCTGATGCTGGGAAAAATTGAAGGCACAAGGGGAAGAGGGTGGCAGAGCATGAGATGGCTGGGATGGCATCACTGACACAATGAATGTGAATTTGAGCAAACTCTTGGAAATAGTGGAGGACAGGAAGTTTGGTGTTCTGCAGTCCATAGGGTCCCAGAGTCAGACACAACTTAGTGACAGAACAGCAACACAACTGTCTTGGTATCATGCCTACTTGGATTCTATAATCAGCCATTTTTCTTTTACCATTGGGCATAGCAGTTAGTACAAAGTACTTTAGGTCAGTTGTCTCCAAGCACTGTCTTTCAGGTACGTTGTAGAGGAAATCTGAAGTGATTTTTTTTTTAATTTCAAAATTTGCAGTGAATTATGTTTCATGTTAAATTTGACATCTGAAACTTTTCATAATTAAAACAGTTCCAAGTTTTATAGTCTCTGAGGTACTTTAATTATTGACATTTAAAATAAAACTTCTGCTTTTTCTTAAGATACAGTCACAAAATAACTCTCTTGCATGCCAACAACAGGAACAAAAACACCTCAAAGCTTAGTTGGTGAGGGATCTAATTAACTAAAATCTGAGAAGTGACAAGTCTGTTAGGGGAAGAAGGACCCACAGCCACTAGCATTCTTCCCTAAGCAGCCAGAAATTGAGGGAACAACCACAGAGGTAAGAAAACAGTGAAGTTCAGATGTGTAAAGCCTGAGGGTGGTCTAGCACAAGAGTATGGAATTCCAGGGAGGCAGGGACAACAGGAATTTCCATGCAATTTCCACTTTTTACCTCGACTTCTTAAAGGTTTTGTAGTTCTTCATAGAAATCTTCAGCTTCAGATACTTCAGCATTACTGGTCGGGGCATAGACTTTGATTACCGTAATAATGAATGGTTTGCCTTGGAAATGAACAGAGATCCTTCTGTCATTTTTGAGATTGCATCTAAGTACTGCATTTCAGATTCTTTTGTTGACTGTGATGGCTACTCCATTTCTTCTAAGGGATTCCTGCCCATAGTAGTAGATGTAATGTTCATCTGAATTAAATTCACCTATTCCAGTCTATTTTAGTTCACTGATTCATAAATGTTGTTCACTCTTGCCATCTCCTGTTTGGCCAATTCCAATTTGCCTTGATTCATGGACCTAACCTCATAGGTTCTTATGGAATATTGCACTTTATAGAGTCTACCTACTAAGGTTTAACCACAGAGTGTTTGCTGAAGCCGAGTGGTAGAAGGAGCAAAGAGAGAAACCACACAGGTATCTTCACCCCACGTAGGGTACTGAGCAGTGGCACAGTTCCCTCAGGCAGGTAGATGCCTGGAAGGGATGGCCCTGAGGTGAGGTGCAGGTGCTGCTGAGGTTGAAGGTCAGCAAGACATCTACAAGTCAAATCATAACTCTACTTGAGGAAGCATTGGCTCCCAAATTACACCTCCCAGACAAGCTCAGTTCCAATTAAACTGACTTCATCACAATGCCAGTGACCCAACAAAAGGCAAAGTATGACATTTTCTGAATATGAGTGTTATTATATATAATACATTAGTGTTGCTTACTTTAGTCTACATTGTCCTATTATAAAACCTTAAGTTCAAACAAAATTTTAGAAAATCTATGAAAAAAAATTATAAAATACAACAGAGTATCAAGAGAAAAAGAATCAGTGGAACCTGAGCAAGAGTGGAACAGGGTTTGGAATTATCAGGCAGAGTAATTAAAAATAATATAAGTATATTTAATGATATATTGTAAAACATAAATATGCATAGATAAAGAAATTTAGCAATAAGATGAATAAAATGTCAAATTAAAATACTGATATTGAAAAATAAGTTATCAGTGATGAAGTATATTTTGGTTTACTAATTGAGTGAAATAGAGGAAAGAATTGATACAACTGAAAAGCAATGAAAAGAAATTATCCTCATAACACAAAATGAAAATGAGTGGAAAAATACATTCAAAAGTTTCCAAGATCTTGAGATAATATAAACATATGTAATTGAAGTGCCAGAAAGAGAGAAAAGATGGAACAGAGTAAAGCTTTGAAGAGATGATGTCCCAACAATTTTTCCACCTTAACAAACTAAACCAATCCAAGGGGCTCAGAGAACCATGAGAATAATAATTACAAAACAAGTGCACATGCACACCCCCATAGGCACATCCTCATCAAACAGCTGGAAACCAATGTAAAGGAAACATTCCTAAAACAACTAAATAAAAATATAAATTGTATACAGGAACACAGCAATAAAAAAAGCCCTGAGTTCTCATTTAAAAAAAAAAAAAAAAGGATATTGAAAAGCAAAGAGAAAATGTGTTTAAAGTAGTAAGAAAAAATAAAAAATATCTAGAAAACTGAAAGCAGTGAAGATATCCAAGATTAAAACCTAAATAAATAAATAAAAATAGTACAGACAGGCAAATAACTGTGCTATAAGAAATACTAGTAGTAGTATTTTATATCAAAGGGAAATGTTACTAGATAATATTTCAAAACAAAATGAGGATTTTTTTTCCCTCCCCTTCTCTCTCTTTTTGTCTGTCTGTCTCTCCCTCTTTCTCTCTCACACATAGACACACACACACGTACAGAGGTTTCTTATAATTACTCCAAATATATTAAATGGAGTAATTATAATAATTATATGACTAATTACTAAGTTAATAATTATATTATTAATTGCTCCAAAAATATTAAATGGAAATGAACAGAAATCAATGCACCCAAATACTGCATTTTGGACTCTTTTGTTGACTATGAGTGCTACTCCATTTCCTCTAATGAATTCTTGCCCACAATAGTAGATAAAATGGTCATCTGAATTACATTTGCCCATTCCAGTCCATCTTAGTTCACTGATTCCTAAAATGTTGATGTTCACTCTTGCCATCTCCTGTTTGACCACTTCCAATTTACCTTCATTCATGGACCTAACATTCCAGGTTCCTGTGCAATATTTTTCTTTACAGCATCAGACTTTACTTCCATTACCAGTCACATCTACAACTGAGTATTGTTTTCACTTTGGCTCTATCTCTTCATTCTTTCTGGAGTTATTTCTCTACTCTTCTCCAGTAGCATATTGGGCACCCACTGACCTGGGGAGTTCATCTTTCAGTGTCCTATCTTTTTGCTTTTTCATACTGTTCATGGAGTTCTCAAAGCAAGAATATTGAAGTAGTTTGCCATTCTATTCTCCAGTGGACCACATTTTGTCAGAACTCTCTTCACTAAGACCTGTCTATCTTGGGTGGGCCTATGAGACACTGCTGATAATTTCATTGTGTTAGATAAGGCTGTTGTCTATGTGATCAGTTTGATTAGTTTTCTGTGATTGTGGCTTTCATTCCCTCTGCCTTCTGATGAATAAGGATAAGAGGCTTATGGAAGCTTCCTGATGGGAGAGACAGAATGGGGAAAACTAGGTCTTTTTCTGAAGGGTGGGGCCATACTCAGTTCAGTTCAGTTGCTCAGCCATGTCCGACTCTTTGCAAACCCATGAATCACAGCACACCAGGCATCCCTGTCCATTAGCAACTCCCGGAGTTCACTCAAACTCACGTCCATCGAGTCAGTGATGCCATCCAGCCATCTCATCCTTGGNATTATATAGATATCTATCAATTGGCTGTGCTGGGTGTTCAGTGTAGTGTGTCCACTTGTTAATCTTAGAACTGGAAGCCTGTACCCTTTAAGCAATATCTCTCCATTTCCCTCGCCTCAGGCCTCCAGTAACCATCCCTGATGATTTCTCTCATCTCAGCTGTCTTGAATCCACATAAGTGCTATTAAGCAATGATTATTTTTCTCGGACGTTTCTCTTAGTATAATAGTCTTCAGTTTTTATACAAATTGTCACAAATGACAGGGTTTCCTTCTTCCTCGTGACTGCATAACACTCTGTAATACATATAACATCTATATCATCCATTCGTGTTAGTTTTATTTTTAAATTCTTTGAGGAACCTGCATATTCCATAATGGCAGCACCAATTTACATTTGTATCAATAGTGTACAAGATTTTGTTTTCTCCACATCTTCATCAACACTATACCTCCTATCTTTTTTGATGACAGCCATTCTAAAAAATATGAGTTGATATTTCATTGTTATTCATTATTAGCATAGAGAACTGTTCCCTGTACCTGTTGACCATTTGTATATCTTCATTGGAAAACTCTATGTCTTGAGTTTCATTGTGTTGCTAAGACATCCTAATTGGATTCTTGGGGTCTCCCCCAGCGCTCTTTTTGCTCATGGACAGCTGTCCAATCACTGATTTTCATGGGAGAAGGAGAAATGGGGATGCCGGGCTCTCCAATTTTCCCATCTTTCCCCTGTTATTCATTCCTGAGTTCACCCTGTTGTGTTTATAGAACACACTTGTCTCATTTCATTTCTTTTAAATGTATTAAGGCTTTTTCATGGCCTTGCATTTGGTCTTTCTTGCTGTATGTTTCGTGTGTGCATGAGAAGAATGTGAATTCTGCTATGGTTGTATCAACTGCCCCTTAGATACAGATTAAGTCTTGTTGGTTTAGTGTTTTCAAATTTTCTGTACCTTGCTGATCTAACACCAGTTGTACTATTCATTATGGAAGATGCGATACAGAAATATCTACATCTTATTGTTGAATTATTTATTCTTCTTTCAGTTCTATCAGTTTTGCTTCATGTATTTTGAGTCATTGTTANTCTACTATGGTTGTATCAACTGTCCCTTAGATACAGATTAAGTCTTGTTGGTTTAGTGTTTTCAAATTTTCTGTACCTTGCTGATCTAACACCAGTTGTACTATTCATTATGGAAGATGCGATACAGAAATATCTACATCTTATTGTTGAATTATTTATTCTTCTTTCAGTTCTATCAGTTTTGCTTCATGTATTTTGAGTCATTGTTATTAGGTGAATACAGGTGTATAATTTGCACTTTTATTATTTATTATTATATCTACAATTTACACTTTTATTATATCTACAGTCAAGCAACTGTTTTTTTTATAACTTTATTTTTCATTTATTCTTTATTTTTGATTGTGTTGGGTCTTCGTTGCTGCCCTGTGCTTTCTCTAGTTCCCGCAAGTGGAGGCTACTCTTCTTTGAGGTGTGTGGGCTTCTCATTACATTGGCTTCTCTTATTGCGGAGTGCAGGCTCCAGGCACATGGGCTTCAATAATTGTGATGTGTGGACTCAGTAGTTGCGGATCTGGGGCTCTAGAGCCACTGCCTCAGTAGTTGCAGCACATGGGCTTTTTTGTCTAGCAGCACATGGGATCTTCCCAAACCAGGGATTGAACCTGTGTCCTCTTCACTGGCAAATGGATTCTTAACCACTGGACCACCAGAGAAGTCTGACTTTATGTCTATCTTAGTACCAGTACAACCACTTCACTTCTTATGGCTTCTTTGTGCATGGTTCATTCCTTTCACATTCAGTTTATTTGTAATTTTGGATCTGAATTTTGTCCCTGGTAAACTATGACTGCCTGGAATAGTTTCTGCAATGTAGAGCTGACTGTGATGAAAGAGACAGGTTCCCTGGCCCTCCTGGTGCTCATATGCAGCCTTATACTTGGAGCCTGGGGGCAAGGAAGCCCTGGGTTCTTGGCTCTGTCCTCCTGGAGGAGAGCTCTGCCATGATGAGCTGGTGGTGGAGGGCAGAGGGGAGCATGTCGTGGCTCTTACTGCTGTTGCTGAGATTTAGTCAATTTTTGTGATTATATGTTCCTCTCTTTTCTGTCTGCTCTTAGGGCAAATTGCAGAGACTCCAATTTTACATATGTGTAATTTTCACCCATTAAACATTTATTTCACTGGGGAGAGGGTCTGTGGAGCACCCCATACTGCCATTTTGGAAATCTTTCTAATTTTCACTGTTATGTTAATCTGTAGCAATCTGCCACATTTTATCTGAAAGCAGAATCTTTGCTCATCTTTTAGCTTCTTAGCTATTGCATTTTACTTCGATTGCTAGTCCCTTGATCAGCAAAAATTGAAGGAAAAAAAAAATGACAGAAAGCTTAAGACACAACATCAGGCTCACCTTTCAGAGACTCCATTTTCTCTAACATTTTGACCCCTAAAGTCTTAGGTACCTTCAGACTGCTGCTCTCCAGAGTTTATCGAGCTACAGGAGACAGCGCTCATTCTGATCCTCTTTTTCTTGACCTCTAAGCCGCATACCAATTAAGGACCAGCATGTGTTTCAAGGAAAAAGCAGCAGAAAATATTGGACTCACTTCACTGCTTTTTCTTTGTGCTACACTGACCCTTATTTCTCAGCTGCCTCGAATACTTTCCAGGGCTTTCAAGTGTCAGCGTGTGTGTATGTCACCTGGCTTTTACAGTTGTTCTCATTGTGATGTCTCTGTGCTATTCAGTCAAAACCAGCATGCACTTAACTGTCTAAAGAGTGCACCTTGGAGCAGGCCTAGAAAGAAGTATCTGAAATGGATCGTGACAACTCTGTTAATGTACCTATTATGCTTAGAACAGAGGGGTTTTTTTTCCTCCTGAACATGTAATTTTATGGTGAAATCAATGCCTGATGTTTTGTGGGAATTTGTTTCACTGCTCACTTTCTGTTTCTGGTAACTTTTTTAGATATGTATCTATGGTGCTATAATTATCTCAGGTGTTGGGAGAATATTAGAATTTGAAAAGAAATGGAGGAGGAAACAAATTTTGCATGTAGTTTTATTTTACATTTGGAAATCATATAAACCATGTGTGAATTTGATCATAGGTCTTTGTATCATGCTCATTTCAGTTAAATAACATGTGCAGTTTTCAATGTATTAAATTGAATTGGCATTTAGGTATTCAAGAGACTGGGTTCTTTCAGTATTTTCATGTAAAATCATTGCATTAAAAAGTCAGGAAAACAGAGTGGAGAAGCATAAAGATATAATTGAAACAAACGTCTTCAAAAAATAACTAGAATTCTTATATTGTTTTTAAAAAACAAAAGTTTTATATTGATGAAAAAAAAAGTACACTCAGAGACAAAGCTGGGTTAAGTTTTATTACTGAGTTACATGCAGAGAGATTGCCTATCAGATATTAAGCAATGCAAAAGAATATGAAGTAGAAAGTCAATGTAATAAATGAAAAAATTTCATAACAACGATAGGAGAAATTCATTAGTTATACTT
>SJYA01002207.1:690023-705117 GCA_006410615.1 Neotragus moschatus | reverse complement strand
TTAATATATACTATATATGTGTAATATATAGTATATATAATATATAAAAACTATACAATATAATATATGTAATCTTATAAATAGATCTATAAATATATAGATTATAGAGATGGTTATGGGCCCTAAGCAGAGATTCTTTATTGAACGATGTAGCTCAGAGATTTAGAAAGTCTCAACAATTTGGTTGGTTGACTGGCTGAAACATGGACCAAAAGAAGGCCTACTATATGCAAACTGAAAATGCCCAGTCTAAATTGATTTAATGGTGAGAAAGAGATTCAACGGCTTACGGGTAAAGGAAGGTCAAAGTAGATATATCATTTAAGATTTACCCAGATACACTGGGAGGATCCAAAAGACATTTTTTTTTGTTTAGTCACTAAGTCCTGTCCAACTCTTTGTGATCCCATGAACTGAGCATGCTGGACTTCTCTGTCCTTCATTGTCTTGCAGAGTTTGCTCAAACTCATGTCCATGAAGTTATTGATGGTATCCAGACATCTTATCCTCTGTCAGCCCCTTCTCCTGCCTTCAGTCTTTCCCAGTATCAGGGTCTTTTCCAATGGGTTGGCTCTTCTCATCAGGTAGCTAAAGTATTGGAGCTTCAGTTTCAGCATCAGTCCTTCTAATGAATATTCAGGATTTATTTCTTTTAGGATTGACTGGTTTGATCACCTTGATGTCCAAGTGACTCTAAAGAGTCTTCTCTAGCAGCACAATTCAAAAGCATCCATTCTTTGGTGCTTAGTTTTCTTTATTATCTAACTCTTATTCAGACATGACTACTGGAAAAACCATAGCTTTGACTATACAGACCTTTCTCAGCAGTGATATCTCTGCTTTTTAAAATACTGTATATACTTGTCAAAGCTTTCCTTTCAAGGAGCAAGCATCTTTTANAAGCATCCATTCTTTGGTGCTTAGTTTTCTTTATTATCTAACTCTTATTCAGACATGACTACTGGAAAAACCATAGCTTTGACTATACAGACCTTTCTCAGCAGTGATATCTCTGCTTTTTAAAATACTGTATATACTTGTCAAAGCTTTCCTTTCAAGGAGCAAGCATCTTTTAATTTCACAGCTGCAGTCACCAACTGCAATGATTTTGGAGCTCAAGAAAATAAAATCTGTCACTGTTTCCATTTTTTCNGTATATACTTGTCAAAGCTTTCCTTTCAAGGAGCAAGCATCTTTTAATTTCACGGCTGCAGTCACCAACTGCAATGATTTTGGAGCTCAAGAAAATAAAATCTGTCACTGTTTCCATTTTTTCCATTTTTTTCCCCTTCTATTTACCATGAAGTGAAGGGACTGTGTGCCATGGTCTTAGTTTTTTGAATGTTGAGCTTTAAGCCAGCTTTTCCACTCCTCTTTCACCCTCATCAAGAGCCACTTTAGTTCTTCACTTTATGTCATTAGAGTGCTATCATCTGTATATCTGAGGTTGTTGATATTTCTCATGACAGTCTTTATTCTAGCTTGTGATTCATCCAGCCTGTCATTTTGCATCATGTATTCAGCATAGAAGTTAAATAAGCTGGGTGACAATATGCAGCCTTGATGTACACTTTGCCCAATTTTTTAGTCCTTCGTTCCATGTAAGGTTCTAACTATTGCTTCTTGACCTGCATACAGGTTTCTCTGGAGGCAGGTAAGGTGGTCTGGTGTTCCCATCTTTTGAAGAATTTTGCACAGTTTGTTGTGATCCACATGGTAAAAGGCTTTAGCATAGTCAATAAAGCAGTAGAAGATGTTTTCCTGGAATTCCCTTGCTTTTTCTATTATGATCCAAAGGATGTTGGCAATTTGATCTCTGACTCCTATGTGTTTTCTAAATCCAGCTTGTACATATGGAAGTTCTTGAATCACATACTTTTCACCAATATTTTGAGAAAGCAGTTTGTGCGAGGAGTCAGCATGCTTGAAGAGCTCTATGACCAGTCTTCTCTGCAAGCTGGACCTTACCTTAGTGTGGGAACAGTAGCCACACTACTGTTAGATCAACTGGAAGACCTAAATGCAATGGGAATAGTTGGATCCTTGGGTAGCAGAGGGCAAGTAATGACACTCAGTCACCAATGAAAAAGTAGGCATAGTTACAGTACTGGACTATAGAGTCAAAGCTATAATTAAAATAGTCTGACCTCTGATATTGGCTAGTTAATCATGGCATTCTCAGAAATGAAATAGATAAAAAACTTATTAAATTCTTACATAATTTGTATAAGTAGAAAACTTCTAGGTCAAGTGAACAAAACTCTAACTCAAATCATAAGAAGAAAAAGTCAAAACTCCTCAACTTGATCAGCATCCAGACTTGAGCCACTTCATAAAACAAGAACCCCTTGAATGAAGAAAAGGGCCAGCTCCTTTTAAAGAAGGACTTTGACACACTACAGAAGAAAAGAAAAAATTACAGTGTTAAGTTTTCTCCCAGACTTCCACAAATAGACTCTCAAGGCCTTTCCAAATGTAACTGCTGACTCAGGAATAGGAAATGATAAGAGAGACTAGAAGATAGGGCATAATGTCCCTTGATGACATTTCAAGGGAGTAGGTTCTAGGTCTTTAAGGAAGACAGTCTTAGGTTTTAAAACAGACAGGAAGCTTTTAAATAATTTATATCTAAAAGGAACAAAACTAAAAGAACTACCAGTTACAAGTTTTCCAAAGTAAATGCTCTGAGAAATGGAAGATCAGAATTCTAGAAGCCAGCAGGAGCCTGTCTAAAATTTAGTCAGGCTGAGGAAATATTGATGCTGTCTTGGTCAGTAAGTATAGTTTATATTTTCTCTATAGATCCTTTATTGAAACATATCCATTAATAAAAATCTGGCAATTTTCCTGGATGTTTGACTTACTTTCCTTATTTTTTTTTTCAAGTAAACTTGAAAATGTTATAAAATTTTAATTTATTATTCTTAATTTTTTTTAAATTGTAGTTAACACCTGTCAGGTTGTCACTTGAAAGCAATATGCTCTATTTTTTTAGGCGGATCAAATTTTATTAGTTTTTTTCTTATTTATATATATTTTTCTCACTGCATTTTAATGGTTTCACTATGCTTTACAGCACTAATATAGAGACAATCAGAAATTTACTCAAGCCTTTAACTGTGGCGCTTACATGGATAAATATTCATGATAAATGTAAAAAGTTTGTTGCATTAAATCGAACGTGCCATTCTAAAAACTATAATGAAATTGTGAGTTTATAAAAGAATGGTGTAAACAAATGCATTGTACTCTGTGATTTATTTGTATTATTCAATAATTTCTTTTGAAACTTCCTGGTTATCAAATTCTCCAGCCTAAAATTATATATGATTTTTAAAGATATCTAAGCTGATTTTTAATTATTTATGTAAATAAAGGAAAAATATATCCAGCACTGTTAGCCTATATTATCACTTCCATGATCTACTCTAGAATTAGAATATTTGCATTATTTGTATAATATTTCACTAATATATTATTTTTTTTAATGACACATTGGCTTCTTTCTATATCTAGCAGCTTCCCTGGTGGCTCAGATGGTAAAGAATTCACCTACAATGCAGGAGACTTGGGTTCCATTCCTGGGTTGGGGAAATCCCCTGGAGAAGGGAATGGCTACCCTCTCCAGTATTCTTGCCTCGAGAAATTCATGGACAAAGGAGCCTGGCATGCTATAGTCCATGGGGTCACGAAGAGTCAGAAATGACTGAGCCACTTTCACTTGTATTTGTACTTGGCTATATCTAGATGTTGCAAATTATCAGTTATAGCCCCAACACTATGAGACTCAACATATTAAAAGACCTGAGTTAAGGTTAATTTTTAAACGATTAAGATTAATCTCAATTCTTAAACAAGAATTTCTTGTTGAAAATAACCTTGGGAATTTTAACAAGTCATGTGAGAAAATCAACTTCAAGGGCATTCTCTGGTGATCCTGTGGTTAGAACTTTGCACTTCCCAATGCAGGGGGCATGTGTTTGATCCCATCTGCCCCACTGTATGTTTAAAAAAAAAAAAAAAAAGTCAACTTCAATACTCATTTTATTTTGTTTATAAACTACAGATTCAATGAAGACAATTAGCTTTGGCTTATGATTTAGCTGTGCTATTCATAGCACAGCTTTGATATTTGACTTTTCATCTCTTTTTAACATGCATTAGATTTCTAATCATTAGGTTTGCGCTTTCTATTTAGTCATGGCTCTTTGCTTTCCTAATTTCTTTAATTTTATTAGATCCCAAATGCTTTACTGAGCTCACTTTTCCAGCTAGTCTTCCCCACGTGGCAAAAATGGTACTTAGTATTGGTGCTGAAAATACAGTTTCTGTTTGCAGGTGAATTGAATCTTAGGGTTTTGGATGAAATAGAAAAGAATAGCTTTATTACTTTTCCAGGAAAATGGGGACACAACAGATTCATGCATCTCAAACTCTGTGTCCAAACCCAGGAGGATTTGGTGAGTTTTCCAGCAAAGATTCAAGCTCAGGTTTGCTAATTAAAAATTAGAGTATCACAGGGCCTGAAAGAAGAGAGTGAAAAAAGCTGGCTTAAAACTCAACATTCACAAAATGAGTATCATAGCATCAGTCCCACCACTTCATGGCAAACAGGTAGGCAAACAATGGAAACAGTGACAGACTTTATTTTCTTGGGCTCCAAAATCATTGCAGGTGGTGACTGCAGCCATGAAATTAGAAGACACTTGCTTCTTGGAAGAAAAGCTATGACCAACCTAGATAGCATATTAAACAACAGAGACGTTACTTAGCCAACAAAGGACCATAAAGTCAAATCTAAGTGTTTCCGGTAGTTACATATGGTTGTGAGATTTGGACCATAAGGAAATCTGAGTTCTGAAGAACTTTGCTTTTGAACTGTGTTTCAAAAGCCAGGATCCTACTCCAAAGCTGCACTATTGTTTCTTGGCTGCTTCTCACTTGTCTCTGCACCCCTCTTTTACCTGAATAGCAACTGTTGGAAAGGTTTCCGTGCCCAGGAGCCCCACAGGGTCCTGCNTCAACTCTTCGCATGAGGTGGCCAAAGTACTGGAGCTTCAGCTTTAGCATCATTCCTTCCAAAGAAATCCCAGGACCGATCTTCAAAACGGACTGGTTGGATCTCCTTGCAGTCCAAGGGACTCTCAAGAGTCTTCTCCAACACCACAGTTCAAAAGCATATATTAAGAATCCAATAGATGTATTCTAGAACATTACAACATTTCTGCCAAGTGGTTGTCCCACCCTTCCTTGAAGTTATCTAACAGTAATCACTTGGCTATTTTGTAAAAGCAGTCCAAATTATTTTATAACCATTATTAATTTCTCCTACTCACTACTTTTAGAACATTCAACATACTTCTTGAACATTAGATTTCAATATAAATCATTTTAAGTACTGTTTGGAATAAAATAACACAATTTCTTTGATCTAAAGAAATTTAAGTCAGAGCTTAGATCTCTAAGTTTGTATAAGTCATATATAAAAGAAATGGAAATAAAACAAAATCCCCTTAAATGATCTGTCAAATGTAACAAATGTCTACACAGAATGATCTTGACATTACAAAGCATACTAATAAATATAAAAATAGAAGTGTATATTAACATTCTAGATACCCACACTGAATCTAACAAGGTAATATTTCCAGTATGTTTTCTTATATAACATTTGCAATATTCATTTTGACATTTAACTATGTATTATTATTTTTGCACGTTGAATTATTTTTAATATTATTTTACACTTTCCATGTGTCTTGTCACTTAAACAAATTGTACATCTATTTAGAATAAGTCACATATTTATTATTGCTCATAATTCACAAAATTAGGCAAGACAATCTCTGAAATTAAAAGCTGACTGATTTAGGAAAATCTTAGATACAATGACAGAGTGGTGGTAGGAAAGATACTGTAATGAAATAGTTTCCTGGATTTTTCAAAGTTCCTGCTGAAAGCTCTGGTGTTCTGGGACATAGAAATATATGTGCTATAAAGCTGGAAACTGATTTCACTTTCCCTTGAAATACCTTGACATCCCATGAGAAATAGATCTGTAGCCATTATCTGGTTAATTGATCTCGTCCAAAAGGGTAAAACATTATCTTTTCCTGAAAGTGCCAATTATGGTTGACTCACAAGCTGGAATCAAGATTACTGGGAGCATTATTAACAATCTCAGATATACTGAAGATATCACTTTAATGGCAGAAAGTGAAAAGAAACTAAAGAGCTTCTTGATGAGAGTGAAAAAGAAGAGTGAAAAAGCTGGCTTGAAATTCAGCATTCAAAAAATGAAGATCATGACATCTGCCTAGTCACTTCATGACAAATAGAAGGGGGAAAGTTGGAAGCAGGGACAGATTTTATATTTGGGGGGTTCCAAAATCATGGCAATGGTAACTACTGCTATGAAATTAAGATGTTTGCTTCTTGGAAGGAAAGCTTGATAAACCTAGACAGTGTATTAAAAAGCAGAGATATCCCTTTGCTGAAAAAGATCCATATAGTCGAAGTTATGGTTTTCCAGTAGTAATGTATGAATATGAGAGTTGGATCATAAAGAAGGCTGAGTGCCAAACAATGGCACTTTTGGACTGTGCTGTTGGAGAAGACTCTTGAAAGCCCCTTGGACTGCATGGAGATCAAACCAATCAATCCTAAAAGAAATCAGCCCTGACTCTTCATTAAAAGGACATGCTGAAACAAAAGCTCCAATATTTTGGCCACCTGATACAAAGAGCCAACTCATTGAAAAAGACCCTGATGGTGGGTCAGACTGAAAGCAAAAGAAGATGGCAGAGGATGAGATGGTTAGATAGCCTCACCAACTCAATGGACCTGAATTTGATCAAACTCCAGGAGACAGTGGAAGACAGAGGAGCCTGGTGTTCTGTTATCCATGGGGTCACAAAGAGTGGAAACGACTTAGTGATTGTATAACAACAATAAGCCAAATGCTTGCAGTCTAGCTAGACAAGGTTCCTAGGTGCCAGGAAGACTGGAAAACTAAGTTTCTTTCTAAGGGAAGGAATCTCAGAATTTAGAGACATCAGTTAATTACAAAACTTAGAGAAATCTGGGGTCATCTGATTCCTAGAGACACTTCACTCATATAGCAAAAGGTTGAAGATAGACTTCAGGCCCATAAGTTTCCAGAGAGATTTCCTAAAGAATGGAATGAAACCCACCTCCTCTTTTCTCTTTATAAGCAGAGAAGAATCATTTATCTTCATCTCTTGCCATCTCCTCGTGTAGGAAAATTGGCTTGGCTCTTATCATGTCTCCCTGTGTATGAGGACTGGGTCAAAGGTGACCTGTCACACATACAATTTACCTTGAAGTGTTTCACATAGAATTCATCTTTGGTCTATAACACCACATGAATACTTTCAGGATTAAATTAATACAGGTGAATATTAAAAACCCAATATATATCAGGAAGAAAACCGTAAGAAGGACATTATGCAGAGAACTTAAAATATGGAACCTTACTAATTCAAAAATAGGGTAAATATCTGGAATTTAATGTGTCATTTTTCAAAGTTTACATATTTTTATATGTTTTTATAAGTGTATAAGTGAAATCGCTTAGTCGTGTCTGACTCTTTGCTACCCCATGGACTGTAGACTACCAGACTCCTCTCTCCATGGGATTTTCCAGGCAAGAATACGGGAGTGGGTTGCCACTTCCTTCTCCAGGGGATCTTCCCAACCCAGGGATCAAACCCGGGTCTCCCGCATTTTAGGTAGACGCTTTACCCTCTGAGCCACCAGGAAAGACTTCATATGTTTTTAAGTTTGTCGATTTCCTTTTACAATTTCATTAGGTCACATTATTAGAGATATATGGAAGGATATGGAAACATAAGACAGTACAATAATTAAATAATGGCTTCATTTATTATTTAAGAACACTAAAATAACTTCTAAACTATACACAAGAAAATTGAATATAATTCAATTAAGGAAAAAGTGGCAAATAAAAATTAATTATCTAAACGAAAGCTGTAATACCTTGCACTGTCACTTGATCACAGTTCAGATCTGCATTCCTAAATAACATCAGCAAAGAATAAAAAAGTTCAATTGTTAAGATTTATTTTAATGATAATTTAAAAAATATACTGGATCCTCAAAAGAGGCACATTTTTTTCTTTTTTTCCCAAACCAAAACGCAGGGAGGAGACTACATAGACAAGAACATACAGTATGTCTCTCTTTTCTGTTTAAAATTTGAATGTTTTCTTACTGCCGTGACAAACTTAGAATAAAAAATGGAAAATCTTCAAAACATGCACAAATCAATAAATAAGAGGATTTTAGATATTAATGTTTCTCTGAAGAATATGAAATTGAGCTGGGGAATAGAGAATGACAGCCAAGGTGTCTGTTGACAAGCTCCTGAAGCTGCCTCTCATGTAGACAGAAAACAGGTACAGATGTTTGGGACTCAGAGAATTCCTGAGAACCTGGAGAACTGGGCTCAGATAACTGAGCCAGACACAACCGCAGCCAGAGTGAGGATGTGAAATTAGTGCCTTGACCACGTGGCTCTCCCCAGCCCTTCTGGTGCCTCAGATCCAGAAAACCTGAGGTTTCTGCTGCTACTCCTCTCAGAATGTGTTTTCCATTGTCCTGAGAGTTGCTAGATCAGTTGATTCAAAGTGAGTGAATTCAATTAGCTAAAATTAGATCATACAGACTGCAGAAAACTAGAAAGAAATATCTGAATTTTACTATATTAGGAAACAGGCTTCCCAGGTGGCTCAGAGGGAAAAAAAACTACATGCCAATGCAGGAAACACAGGTTCAATCCCTGGGTTGGGAAGATCCCCTTGAGAAGGAAATGACAATCCATTCTAGTATTCTTGTCTGGGAAATCCTATGGACAGAGAAGCCTGGTGGGCTACAGTTCATGGGGTCACAAAAGAGTTGGACACAACTTAATGACTAAACAACAAAAGCATTAGGAAGCAGTCTCAGCCTTCAACCAGGACAGGGGAACTTCAAAAGTCACTAAGCAATTTCAGATGTTATTCAGATCAAAACATGTGCTGGAGGGCCTGGAGGAAGGAACGAGTAGGGAGAAGAAAGGGAAAGGAGAGGGAAAAGAAGGAAGGAAACGTCTCTTGTTGTGTAGGAACTCCGGACTGAGTAGAGCTGAGACCACACCGATAAACAGGGACCATCAACTAATAATGGTTTTGCAGGAATTTGAACAGCAAATACAAACAACCTGAGATGGGAAGAAGATTGATGTGTTTAAATAACAGGAAAACAGCATGGGTATCGTGGCAGGAGCAAGATTTAGCTTCCCTTTTTTGGGTGAGGTGGTTGATGAGACAGATGACTGAGTCATGAAACCCATGATAAAGACTTTGGATTTTATCTAAGGGAGGATAGTAACATGTTGCTTTGTAGTTTTTTGTATTTTGATTTTTTTGTCTTTTAATTACTTTTTATAAAATAATGGTTTAATATGATGTAAAGTATCACTCTACAAGCAACGTGGAAATTGACTGCAGCACACAAGAGGAAAGAGGTAGATTAACAGGTGCTTTTTAAATTATTTAGGGGAAAACCTAGATAGCTCAGTCAGTAGGACATCAGACTTTTAATCTGAGGGACCAGGGTTCAAATCCCTGTTTGGGCAACATTAACCTTGGCTTCCCTTGTGGCTCAGCTGGTAAAGAATAAGCCTGCAATTCAGGAGACCTGGGTTCAATCCCTGGGTTGGGAAGATCCCCAGGAGAAGGGAATGACTACGCATTCCAGTATTCTGGCCTGGAGAATTCCATGGACTGTATATAGTCCATGGGGTTGCAAAGAGTCGGACATGACTGAGTGACTTTCACTTTTCACTTGCATGGTGGCTTGGATTAGAATAATGGTAAAGAAACTGCTGAAATACTAAAATGTTGACTCGTAGCTAAAGGTTGGTTGATAAAGAAGCCTGAGAGAGTGAATAGAAGATAGATCTTTGAATTTATGTCCTCAGTAATGAATTGTTGTTGTTTAGTCAATAAATCACATGCAACTCCTTTGCAACCCTATGGATTNCCAAAAGGAAGATTACTTTGCTAGAAAAAAAAAAAGAAAAAACCCACTCACTGTTAGAAACTTTATTCTTCCACCCTCTTCTGTGTATAAAAGCCTTCCCTTTGGAGACTTCCCTGGTAGTACAGTGGATAAGAGTCTGCCTGCCCATGTAGAGGACACAGGTTCAATCCAGGAAGATTACACATGCTGCAGGTGTCACAGCTTCTGATCTTGTGCTGTAGACCCCAGGATATGACTACTGAGTCCATGTGTTACAACTACTGAAGCCCCCATGCATAGAGTCTGTGCTCCACAGCAGGAGAAAGCACCGCAATGAGAAGCCTCTACACTGCAAAAGAGTAGCCCCGGCTCACCACAATTCTAAGAGACACATGTACCCCCGTGTTCACTGCAGTACTCTTTACAACAGCAAGAACATGGAAGCAACCCAGACATCACTGACAGACGAATGCATAAAGAAGTTGTGGTATATACATACAATGGAATATTGCTCAGCCATAAAGAGGAATACATTTGAGTTAGTTGAAGTGAGATAGATGAACCCAGAGCGTGTTATGCAGAGTGAAGTAAGTGATAAAGAGGAAAAAACAAATATTGTACATTAATGCATATATATGGAATATATAAAATGGTACTAATGAACTTATTTGCAAGGCAGGAATAGAGATTTAGACATTGAGGACAGACTTCTGAACATAGCAGGGGCAGGAAAAGGTAAGATTGAGAGAGCAGCATTGAAATATATATATTAGCATATGTAAAATAGATATCTGATTTGAAGTTTATGTATAACACAAGGAGATCAACTTAGTGCTCTATGACAGTCTAGAGGGATGGGATGGGAGGTGGGAGGGGGTTTAAGGAAGGGAGGAACATATGTATGCTTATGGCTGATTCATGTTGATGTATGACAGAAACCAACAAAACATTGTAAAGCAATTATCCTCCAATTAAAAATGTATATTTTTAAAAGTCCCTTTTAAAATTCCATAAAAAAAAAAACCTAGGAATAAACCTGACTAAGGAGGTGAAAGAACTATATGCTGATAAATCTGAAACACTGCTATAGAAAATTGAAAATGATTCAAAGAAATAGAGTGATATTACATGATCTTGGATTGGAATAATTAGTATTGTTAAAATGCCATAATGCGTAAAACAATCCACAGATTTAAAGTAATCTCTGTCAAATCATCTATGACATTTTACAGAACTAGAATAAATAATCCTAAAATGTATAGGTTCGGTTCAGTCACTCAATCATGTCTGACATTTTGCAACCCCATGGAATGCAACACACCAGGCTTCCCTGTCCATCACCAACTCCTGGAGCTTACTCATACTCATGTCAATTGAGTCAGTGATGCCATCCAACCATCTCATCCTCTCTCATCCCCTTCTCCTCCTGCCCTCAAGGTCTTTTCCAAGGAGCCAGCTTTTCACATCAGGTGGCCAAAGTATTGGAGCTTCACTTTCAGCATCAGTCCTCCCAATGAATATTCAGGACTTATTTCCTTTAGGATGGACTGGTTGGATCTCCTTGCAGTCCAAGGGACTCTCAAGAGTCTTCTCCAACACCACAGTTCAAAATCATCAATCATGAAATGAATATAATAAAAAAAAAAACTTGCTAAAATAGCATTGTGATTTAAGTTAGCTTAAAAGGTGGTAAGAATTTCACAACAAATTGATAAAAGAATCATTAAAAGCTGTGGCTATGAGTACAACCATTCTGTCTATAAATGATTTACATTGTGGAAACAGGAAATAGAAGAATGCACTTTGTATAGACTGGAGAAGGGAATGGCTATCCACTACATTATTCTTCCCTGGAGAACTCCATGGACAGAGGAGCCTGGAAAGCTACAGTTCATGAGTCCCAGGGTCAGACAAGACTGAACAACTAACACACCCACATACAAAATTTTGTATATATGGAGGGAAGAATAAGAGAAATGACCTGATCCTTTTATACTGTTACCTGACTGCAATACCAGGAGCAGACAGTTTTTATCAAGCAGCAATTTTAATTTTTGAATTACACAGGCTTTATTAACTCACCTCTTTTTCATCTTGATTTCTCTTATATTTTTGAGAATAAGGATGCTGCTCAAACTTATCACTCTCTTATAAAAGATAAAAATGTTGAAAATTTATGCTTATAAATTGTAGCCCTGTCATACCCAAATTTAAAATGAAAATGACATGTCAGTCTATAAAATCAAGATCACAAGGTCAGCTGTCTTTCTGTTCTGGGGAGAACAATCAGGAAAGATAAAATGTGTTCATTTATAGTTTAGAAATTGTATAACAGCTGCCAAGATAAATGGTGTATATCAATAATAAGTACATTTCTGACATACAAAGTAAACACAATGTTTCTGAAATACAGTCTCTTGGCAACTTTTTATCTTAAGAAGTTTTAATTTGTGGTTCCAAATCTAGGCTACTTAAAAAGGATTCAAATGAACTTACATTACAAAGTAGTGTAATGGGAAACTTATCTGGGAAAACATGATAAATGTATAAAATGTATTCCTGGTGAATAATAGATTAGTGATAAAAAAAAAGAAGTCGCAAAAGGAAGGAAGTGTTATAGCTGGCAAACCTACAAGTACAGCTGCTGCTGCTGCTAAGTCGCTTCAGTCGTGTCCGACTCTTTGCGACCCCATAGACAGCAGGCCACCAGGCTCCCCCATCCCTGAGATTCTCAAGGCAAGAACACTGGAGTGGGTTGCCATTACAGAGGGTAAAATAAAAATCTTCTTTACTGTCTAACCCTCAATGAACATGCAGAAGCCAGGATAATGTTGGCTCCTTTCCCAGCTGAATATAATTGAAATTAAAGGAATTACAAGGTGCAGGTTACTGGTCACCAATAGACTTGCCTACAGTTTCAATCACATGATAAAACCTATAATTGCTCCTACTGGGATACAAAATTATTCCGACCAATATGTTCCTGCTCTCAAAGATGTGAATTATAAAGAAAAATTGAAATTAAGCTACCTCTCATGGGAAGTGGAATGATAGTCATTCAGCTGAAGTTTTAAACCCAGCAGGAATCAACTAAATTCTTCCAAGTGAACTCTTTGTATTTGTAAAATGGGCTGACAAACCAGATGAAATGTTACCCAAATGTTCATTCCAGATTAACTGGTTTATAAATCAAAAGTACATCATTTTGCCACAATACTCTTCATTTTATTCAATCTATTTCTTAATTTTCTATCATGCTTTTTTTTTTTTTTACCTTTATGTATGTATTTATTGGCTGTGCCTCATGACATATGGGATCTTAGTTCCTTATCCAGGGATGAAACCTGTATCTCTGCTTTGGTAGTGCAGATTTTAACTACTGGACCACCAGGAAAGTCCCAGTATCATGCTTCTTATCTCAAGGATTTGAAATCATTTGCTAGGTTGTGCTCAGTTATTGTTGTGTCTTACTCTTTGCAATCCCATTGACTATAGCCCACCAGGCTCATCTGTCCATGGCATTTCCCAGGCAAGCATACTGAAATGGATTGTCATTTTCCAGGGGATCTTCCTAACCCAGGGATCAAATCTCCATCTCTTGTAATTCCTGCATTAACAGGCAACTTCTTTACCACTGAGTCACCAAGGAAGCCTCCATTTACTAGGTTACCATCTAATATAATTAGGGAATTGCATGAAGCAGTTTGAAGTGAAAATATTGCAGTGGGTGTTACAAGTCACTTGGATTGACATATTTATTATACTTGGACTCTAAAACTTGTTTTGTAACTTCATGGCACTAGAGTGTGGGTACCTTGAATGTAGAACTAGTGTAGCATTCTTTTCATTACCACTGAACAGAACTGAAATTATCTGAATTAAAAATTCAATTTAAATAAAAAAAGAAGTCATGATCTATTTTATTTTAGAATATAAAAATTTTAAAAATACTTGTTCAATAAGTATTGTGTGTATATTTGTATGAACAAGGCTAGATTGCTTTTTTTCAAGGGGTTTATAGCTTGGTGCAGAGAAGACAATGGCACTCCACTCCAGTACTCTTGCCTGGAAAATCCCATGGACGGAGGAGCCTGGTGGGCTGCAGTCCATGGGGTCACTAGGAGTTGGACACAACTGAGCGTCTTCACTTTCCCTTTAATCTGGGGTCACACAGAGTTGGACACGACTGAAGCGACTGAGCAGCAGCAGCATAGCTTGATGACTGAGGCAAGAAAAGAGGCAATTCAACACACTGTAAAGAGTTTTAAGGCACAGCCGGTTCACATGTTACATAGAAACATATAATAGAATCTAACCAAGTGTGTGGACCTAGGGGAAAAANGTCTTCACTTTCCCTTTAATCTGGGGTCACACAGAGTTGGACACGACTGAAGCGACTGAGCAGCAGCAGCATAGCTTGATGACTGAGGCAAGAAAAGAGGCAATTCAACACACTGTAAAGAGTTTTAAGGCACAGCCGGTTCACATGTTACATAGAAACATATAATAGAATCTAACCAAGTGTGTGGACCTAGGGGAAAAAAATAGGACATTTTATGTGATCAATAAATAAAAATTAGCCACGTTATAAACAGCATTCTGATTAGACAGATTAATATATTCATTTACAAAAGCATTTATTCCAGAAGCTTATTTTATTTACAAACATGTTGTTTTGTATAAATTGTCTGCTCCTGGTATTACAGCCTGGCTGAAAGTGAAGAGGAATTAAAAAGCCTCTTGATGAAAGTGAAAGTGGAGAGTGAAAAAGTTGTTGAGCTTTAAGAGCTCAACATTCAGAAAACGAAGATCATGGCATCCAGTCCCAGCACTTCATGGGAAATAGATGGGGAGACAGTGAAAACAGTGTCAGACTTTATTTTTGGGGGCTTCAAAATCACTGTAGATGGTGATTGCAGCCATGAAACTGAAAGATGCTTGCTCTCTGGAAGAAAAGTTATGACCGACCTAGATACTATATTCAAAAGCAGGGATATTACTTTGCCAATGAAGTTCCGTCTAGTCAAGGCTATGGTTTTTCCTGTGGTCA